>CAKXYN010000421.1:0-164323 GCA_935064755.1 Tragelaphus eurycerus | reverse complement strand
GCAATGGCAACTAACTCCAGTAGTCTTGCCTGGAAAATCCCATGGACAGAGGAGCCTGGTAGGCTGCAGTCCATGGGGTCACGACCAGTTGGACACAACTGAGCGACTTCACTTTCACTTTTCACTTTCATGCATTGGAGAAGGAAATGGCAACCCACGCCCAGTGTTCTTGGCTGGAGAATCCCAGGGATGGGGGAGCCTGGCGGGCTGCCGTCTATGGGGTCGCACAGAGTTGGACACGACTGAAGTAACTGTATGATTATGCTTGGGAGGAATGAATTTAACATGCCTCCCACATACACTGTCTTCAACAGTTCACATACTTCTGCAATTACAAAGCCTACAAGTTCTGATAGGAGCAATTGTAACAACAGGCACCACCACTAGTGCTGTGGATGTGACTGTAACTGTGTCTGCAAACTCAGAAGAGAAACAACAGCCCAGCAGGAGCAACCTTCAGAGACCAAGGAGGAAGCCCAGTCAGCATGGTCATTATGGTTAATTTCAACATGTCTTATGATTGTTGTTAGCAAGGACTGCAAGTCCTTGTGTTCTCAGAGGGTACTTCCAGCCCATCAGTAAGAGCTGTTGGCCTCTCCCCATGGGGCAGCATGAGTATGGGAATTGCAGGAGTGGAGACTACTGATAAGCCTGTTCCATAAACAGTTAAAGGCTTAGTATCCAGACTCCTCATCTCAACCTTACAGAGTGAAGGCTACATGAGTAAGCAGGGTGGTGAACAGAGGGTCTCTACCCATCAGGATTGACTCTTTAGGCAAGAGCCTCAAAGCCCTCAAAGCTGCACACGGTGCAGAGGTGGCACATCTGAGGCTGTGGAGGAAAGCAATAAATCATCCACCACAATACAACTCAACACATATTCTCTGCTCTAATAACATATGCTCTACTAACAAGAAAGCATAGTAGTGAAACTAAACAGGAATTTATAATCAGGCTCTGAACTATCTGTAGCCTTCCCTTCACTTGATATTTGTGATTAAATGACCAGGTGATAGAATAAAATGCTAAAGATTACTCTCAAAAATTTTGATCTATCTATGATCTACATTTATTAGCCAAAGAAATTTCTAAAACTTACAAAATAATTAGCAAAGGACAGAAGCAACTGATAGGAGACAGAACAACATAAAATGAGGCCTACAAAGCATCATAATATCCAACTATGACCTTCAGTAGGTTACCTGTTTCTTTCTTTAGATCAGTTCAGTTCAGTCGCTCAGTTGTGTCCAACTCTTTGCGACCCCATGAATCACAGCACACCAGGCCTCCCTGTCCATCACCAACTTCTGGAGTTCACTCAGACTCACGTCCATCGAGTCAGTGATGCCATCCAGCCATCTCATCCTCTGTCATCCCCTTCTCCTTTTGCTCCCAATCCCTCCCAGCATCAGAGTCTTTTCCAATGAGTCAACTCTTCACATGAGGTGGCTAAAGTACTGGAGTTTCAGCTTTAGCATCATTCCTTCCAAAGAAATCCCAGGGCTGATCTCCTTCAGAATGGACTGGTTGGATCTCCTTGCAGTCCAAGGGACTCTCAAGACTCTTCTCCAACACCACAGTTCAAAAGCATCAATTCTTCAGCACTCAGCTTTCTTCACAGCCCAACTCTCACATCCATACATGACCACTGGAAAAACCATAGCCTTGACTAGATGGCCTTTGTTGGCAAAGTAATGTCTCTGCTTTTCAATATGTTATGTAGGTTGGTCATAACTTTCCTTCCAAGGAGTAAGCGTCTTTTAATTTCACGGCTGCAGTCACCATCTGCAGTGATTTTGGAGCCCCAAAAAATAAAGTCTGACACTGTTTCCATTGTTTCCCCATCTATTTCCCATGAAGTGATGGGACCAGATGTCATGATCTTCGTTTTCTGAATGTTGAGCTTTAAGCCAACTTTTTCACTCTCCACTTTCACTTTCATCAAGAGGCTTTTAGTTCCTCTTCACTTTCTGTCATATGGGTGGTGTCATCTGCATATCTGAAAGTGTGAAGTCGCTCAGTCGTGTCCAACTCTTTGCGGCCCCGTGGACTGTAGCCTACTAGGCTCCTCTGTCCATGGGATTTTCAGGCAATAGTAGTGGAGTGAATTGCCATTTCCTTCTCCAGGGGATCTTCCCAACCCAGGGATTGAACCCAGGGCTCCCGCATTGTAGGCAGACACTTTACCGTCTGAGCAACCAGGGAAGGCTTATCTGAGGTTATTGATATTTCTCCCAGCAATCTTGATTTCAACTTGTGCTTCTTCCAGTCCAGCGTTTTTCATGATGTACTCTGCATAGAAGGTAAATAAGCAGGGTGACAATATACAGCCTTGACATACTCCTTTTCCTATTTGGAACCAGTCTGTTGTTCCATGTCCAGTTCTAACTGTTCCTTCCTGACCTGCATACAGGTTTCTCAAGAGGCAGGTCAGGTGGTCTAGTATTCCCATCTCTTTCAGAATTTTCCACAGTTTATTGTGATCCACACAGTCAAAGGCTTTGGTATAGTCAATAAAGCAGAAATAGATGTTTTTCTGGAACTCTTGCTTTTTCCATGATCCAGCAGATGTTGGCAATTTGATCTCTGGTTCCTCTGCCTTTTCTAAAACCAGCTTGAACATCTGGAAGTTCATGGTTCATGTATCGCTGAAGACTGGCTTGGAGAATTTTGAGCCTTACTTTACTAGCTGTG
Organism: Tragelaphus eurycerus; assembly: GCA_935064755.1. Taxonomy (NCBI): domain Eukaryota; kingdom Metazoa; phylum Chordata; class Mammalia; order Artiodactyla; family Bovidae; genus Tragelaphus; species Tragelaphus eurycerus. Next base: position 161,629 of record CAKXYN010000421.1, on the reverse strand, counting down.
AGATGAGCACGGGCGGCTGCAACGGCGCACAGAGCGTGATTGAGAGGAGCTACCCCACGTCCGAGGTCAGGGGCAGCGGCAGAGAGTGCCAGGCTGCAACAGCGCAGGAGCAGCCTAGAGGAGCTACCCCATGTTGGAGGCCAGGGGTGGCAGCTGAGAGGAGCAACCCCAGGTCCAAGGAGCGGTGGCTGCACGGGCACCAGTGGGCCTAGAGGAGCTATTTCACTCAAGGCCGGGAGGGACTTCGATGAGGAGATACCCCTTGTCCAAGATAAGGAGCAGCGGCTGCGTTTTGCTGGAGCAGCCGTGAAGAGATACCCCACGTCCAGGGTAAGAGAAACCCAAGTAAGAGGGTAGGTGTTGCAAGAGGGCAAAAGAGGGCAGACACACTGAAACCATACTCACAGAAAACTAGTCAATCTAATCACACTAGGACTATAGCCTTGTCTAACTCAATGAAACTAAGACATGCCCATGGGGCCACCCAAGACGGGTGGGTCATGGTGGAGAGGTCTGACAGAATGTGGTCCACTGGAGAAGGGAATGGCGAACCATTTCAGTATTCTTGCCTTGAGAACCCCATGAACAGTATGAAAAGGCAAAATGATAAGATACTGAAAGAGGAACTCCCCAGGTCAGTAGGGGCCCAATAAGCTACTGGAGATCAGTGGAAAAATAACTCCAGAAAGAATGAAGGGATGGAGCCAAAGCAGAAAGAATACCCGGCTGTGGATGTGACTGGTGATAGAAGCAAGGTCTGATCCTGTCAAGAGCAATATTGCATAGGAACCTGGAATGTCAGGTCCATGAATCAAGGCAAATTGGAAGTGGTCAAACAGGAGACGGCAAGAGTGAATGTCGACATTCTAGGAATCAGCGAACTAAAATGGACTGGAATGGGTGAATTTCTTTAGATAGTTACATGTAAAATATCTGGCATCACTGTAGGCATTGTGTAAACAGTGTGTGTGCGTGTTCAGTCATGTCCGACTCTTTGCGACCCTTTGGACTATAGCCTGCCAGGCTCCTCTCTCCATGGGATTTCCCAGGCAGGAGTCCTGGAGTGGGTTGCCATGTCCTACTCCAGGGAATCTTCCAAACCCAGGGATAAAACCCGCATTGCCCGTGTTTCCTGCACAGGCAGACTCTTTATCCACTGAGTCACCTGGGAAGCCCAAGAGAAAGAGACAAGGATGTAAATAACAGGCAGAGGCAGAAGTGAAATGCCATGGAAGCCAGGGAATGGGGTGAGAGTATACCTAACTCCAGATGAGAAGATTTAGACAAAAAAGCAGATGAGTTTTAGGTGAGTCTTGAAAGAGAGAAATTCATTAGAGAAAAAACAAGATGCACATAAGTCATTCCAACATCTGCAAAAGCAACAAAGCTTAGCAAGATGCCTACACAAAAAGCCCAAGGTATATGGGATTACAGTTCTTATGAAACAGCACTGCTCTTTATTTGTTCAGATGTATTCATTGACTCATTGGAGAAGACTCTGATGCTGGGAGGGATTGGGGGCAGGAGGAGAAGGGGACGACAGAGGATGAGATGGCTGGATGGCATCACTGACTCGATGGATGTGAGTCTGAGTGACCTCCGAGAGCTGGTGATGGATAGGGAGGCCTGGCGTGCTGCAGTTCATGGGGTCGCGAAGAGTCGGACACGACTGAGCGACTGATCTGATCTGATTCATTGCATTCACCCAACTCAAGTAACAAAATTCTTCTCGCTTCTTATTTCATCTTTATTCAAAAGTTTCCCTTCCCCCACACTTTGTTTTATGACTTCAGTTTCCTATGGCCAGACAATACCTGATCTCACTGTAGCTTTCTGTGAGCATATCAGTCAATCAAATATTTCAGATTTGGATTTGCCATTTGAGCAAACACAAGGTACAGTTTTATATTTTACTCCTAGCACCTTTATTGGATTGTCTCCTGTTCAGACGCTTCCCAAGTACTATTGCAACAACACAGATGGGAGAGCTAAAAAGTGTAACTCCCATGTTCATTCTTGGGCCTTATCTAATAGTTGATTATCTGCTCTAGAGCATCTTTCCCCAACCCCACCTTTGTTCTTGCTCACTTCTGAATTCTACTTCCTCCCTTCTCACTTCCATTTTCAAAATAGTAGTGATTGTTATTGCCAAGAATGTTGAAAAACAAATTTGAGTTTAATTATACTTTCCAGAAAGGGCTTCATATTCCCAGTCCCTTCATTCTTGATTTCTTTTCTAATTCTTTGCCCAGCTTAAATTTTATTTAACTGCTTTGAAATTATACTAAAGTGCCCAATATATTATATATATTTTCATTTTAATCCTGTTATTCAGAATTACCAATTCTCATAAATTTTAAAGGAATTGCTTCTTATAAAAACTTCAACAATCTAGTCACAGTAAGAGAAGAAAATACCTTCTAAAAACCAGAAAAAATAGATGAAACTTGAATATAGGATCAATTCAAAATATAGACAAAAACTAGAAATTAAATGATTTTGGAAATTAAGATCAAAAAGATCAAGCAATGTTCTAATTTTGCAAGTACAAAATCTAAGAATCTGAAAATGATAAATAATATAGTTTTAAAGCCCAGAATCAGAATGTAAAAGTAACCTGGCTCCCAATTAACTTTGTATTTCCATAATCCTCATGTTTCTGAAGTTTAGCACTCTACTTTGAATGCAAGGTATTTAATACCTGTTTGCTAGATCCAGCTAAGAAGAATAAATTATATTTATTCCAATCCAGCAAATCTGAATATATAAGAACCTGCTAAGCACTATACTAATTCCACTGATTGCAAAGGCTCCTGTGCCAAAATGTAAGGCAGTGAGGCCCTTACATGCACAGTGTAACTTTGTGCATGTAACTTTTCATGAGGCCCTATAGGCACAGTGCTTATGGCTTAATGATTTTAATGGCCCCCAAAATAATTCAGATCTGAAAACTGGCTTCTAAATAAAGTTTCCTTAAAATTCCATCAATAACAGAATCATATGTCCAGAAAATCCTGAGTTCAAAGTTGCTGCAAGTTATAGGAAAAACTTATATTTGATACGATGCTTTTAGCATCATATCAAATGTTTTAAGCTATACTAGTATGTCAACCATTGCACATTAATTTTATTGTGAAATATAATAAGTATTTTTATAGTTTGCATCATCACATTAAAAATGTTGTTATAGTTATATATGTATATATATGTGCTAAGTCACTTTAGTCGTGTCTGAATCTTTGTGACCCTATTGACTCTAGCCCTCCAGGCTCCTCTGTCTATGGGATTCTCCAGGCAAGAATATTAGAGTGGGTTGCCATGTCTTCCTTGAAGGCATCTTCCCCACCCAGGAATCTCTTGTCTCCTGCATTGGCAGGCAGGTTTGGTGCTAGTGGTAAAGAAACCTCCTGCCAATGCAGGAGATGTAAGAGATGCTGATCGATCCCTGGATCAGGAAGGTGTCCTGGAGGAGAGCATGGCAACCCACTCTAATATTCCTGCCTGTAGTATCCCATGGACAGAGGAGCCTGGAGGCCTACAGTCCATAGTGTCATGAAGAATCAGACATGACTGAAGTGACTAAGCATACACACACACATATGTTAAAGGGGAATCCATTACAAACTGAGAACATTGGTAAAAGAAGACTAGAAGAGAAGCTTGGTAAAAGAATTCTGTTTGATTTGTTAAATACATTTTTTTAAAAGGTTCTGAATCTCAAGTAAGCTTATAGATTTAAAGCAGTAACAATTAAAAACCCAATAAGAATACTTTTAAAACTTGACAGAGTATAAAATATAAATTAAAAAGCAGACAATCATGTCAGCTAACAGTTTTAATACAATGATATTTCTCCTGCAATATATGTGCAAAAATATCAAAATGGGTCATTGTTTTTAAAAATAGGAAAATTAAAATAAGAGATTCAGAAGAAAACCCAAGCCAAGCATGATGGCATATAATGAAAGGAATGAGAGTTACTATCAAATGTAAGGTCATAGAAAAACTAGATATCAACAAGTTAAAAACAAATATAAAGCCATATTTGAAATTTTTTTAAAGAAATTCTAGATGAAATGAATTTTTAAAAAAGACCATAAAGTTTAGTGAATTTTATAGTTAAAAGAAATACACAACATATGCCCATACAATATTAAAAAAGAAAGAAAAGTTTCAGATTGGGAAACATTTTAGGGAAATATAGCTATTAAAATAGTAATGGTAATAAATACTCAATATTTATTCAAGTGATACAAGCCTACACAGAAAAATGCCAAAGAAAAATATTAAAAATTATAAACAAAAGCAAGGTACTACCAAGCCTACTCTCAAACCTAGTAAAACAAAATAAGTTAAAATTTAAAAAATAAATGTAAATGTTAATAAGGTGATAGAGAACCCAGATACAGTCATATATTATGATAGCTTAGAGTTCTGCTATTTTATAAGAATTCTACTTTTGAAAATAAAAATACAAAGATATTAATTTTATGAGCCAAAAAATAGGTAAAAGCATTCAATTATGGTAAACTGTTAAGCAGATAAGAGTATATTAATAAAATCAAAACCTATGTTTCTTAATTTCCTTTCTTCTATACCCTTGACTAACACACACAAACACACCCTTTTAAATACATAAAAGTGTTTTTTAATTTATTTATTTTAAATTGAAGGATAATTGTTTTATAGGATTGCATTGGTTTCTACCAATCATCAACAAGTGAAGAAATGAAACCCTATAGAAAATCATTTAATTCAAATACTACGTAATTCTGACAATATTCCAGGAACAATGTTGGCATTAAATCATAGACACTGAGCAATACATAGTGTATCTTTATGGATCTCACAGGCCGGTAAATATTGAAAATAATTCTGTAAGGTTAGTATAAATTGTCTTAAAGTTTTATAAATAGTTCATATTAAGATAAAGATATTCTTTAAGTGCAGTAAATCAATATTGGAATTTGGGTGGCTGTGACATAGATGTAAAATTATGTAAATTATGACATAGATGTAAAAACATGTAATGGTTTCTTGAACACAATTACTTCATATTTGTTGCAAAACAGAAAATAATATTTTTGAGATATATTGAATTTTTTCTTATCCTAGATTATTTTTATACTTATATTTTATGTAGTTACATAAACACACCTTTGCCATTACACTATTTTTCATTAAGTGCTTTTTCATCTTCATGTAGAGATGAATTCATTGTGGCTTCAAATTTCCCAATTCTGTTTGGCTTGTTTTACTTATTTCTGAGCTCCTCTAAGGGCTTGTGAATCATAATGCACAAGAAAAATTTGAGGGTGATACAATAGAATTAAAAGTGACTTAATGAGTAGTGAAATGATTTCAAAATTATAATCAATGTTTTAGTGTTCTATTCTCATTTTGGGATTGTAGTGCATAATTGTCAGTGGCACATATTACTCTACAATATTCCACTGTGCTAAGAAAAAAAATCACTATGCTTTTAAAGAGCTCTCACATGCTTTCTTTTAAATCATTTTATTATTATTTAAATATGAATTATGATTTAATTTCAAAATAGCATTCTTTAAAATGAAATATTTCAAACTCATCAATACTAAAACCTCTTATACAACTCAATTTTTCTAGAGCTAGCATCGTGACCAAAATAAATCACATAAAATTATAATTATGTAGAGTATGTATTGACTTATGCATACATGTACAGCTAGTTATATAAGCATTTTACTGACCCTGAACTGAAAAAATTTCAAAGTATAAATAAAATACTAATTGGATTATCAGTGGGTAATAAAAAAGACTTACTTAAAAACCTAGGCAACCATTTTTATGTTTTATTGTATCTTAAGAAAGTAAATCATTACCTGTGCAAGAATGGGGAAGCCAAGGTTCCTACATCCATTACAAGGAGTTAATGCTTCCCAGAGTCCTGAGGGCCCACAAGTGTTTTCATCATCATCATCTTCTTCCACTTCTCCTGGTGACAAATTTATTGTAGATGAAGTTCTCTGAAATTAAATTTATATCATACCAATATATTACATCAATGTCAGTTAGATATCTTAACATCAATTAAATTACATAAATTTCTCATGGTGTATGTTAGCAAGAAGAAATTAGCTTAATTCTGGCCATAGTTATGTGACTGTGCTATGGAAATCAGCCAAAAAATATGTATAATTTAATTCTAAGTTGAGTGTGAAAGAAAACAAAGTGAAAAAACTGGGTGACATAGATTGGTCAATTGCAAACTTCATGTTGAAGAACAGGACACGAAAATGACTCAAGAGAACATAAAAACAGCAACAAATATTTTGATTTCTAATGCAATCAGAGGAACAAAATGAAAATATTGAAATAGGAATTGATAAAAAGTATATTTTTTTTCACAATGTCATCAAAAAGTAGACTCGTTTTTGAGAAACGAGAAAAGAAATTCATAAAATTTCATATTATATGCATAAGAGGGGTATGTGCTAAGTCGCTTCAGTCATGTTCAACTCTTTGCAACCCCTGGACTGTAGCCCGCCAGGCTCCTTTGTCCATGGGATTCTCCAGACAAGAATACTGGAGTTGGGAGCTATGCCCTCCTCCAAAGGTTCTTCCACACCCAGGGATTGAAGCCCTGTCTCTTAGGTCTCCTGGAAAGCCCTTGCAAGATACTTTTAAAGTTAATAATAGGACTTCCATGCTAAGCAAACATATTTAGTTTTTCTACTTTTCAAATCTCACTTAAATGACAGCAAAACTTTTGCAAAAATGATCTAAACCATAAGGACAAGGACAACAGGAGGGAAGTTAACAGATGAGCAATATCTAGAAAACATTTAGACAATGATAAACAGATGATTTATCAATTTCATATAGAAAACTTGAGGATTCGGAAAGCAAACTGTCTGCAAAGAGGAAGAATAAAAAGCAGATCTATTCATGATTCAACTCCTCTAAAGGACTTATGAATGAGAGAGACTGACTACCTGTGAAGTAATAATGCAAGAAACTTTGTAGGTGCTGGTGGAGCTAAAACAGAATAGAAACTCTATATTAGAAATTAGACCCCAGACTCATCACCCGGCCAAGAAAATAAACCTTCACCACCTGACAAGAAATTGAAGATTTACCTTCTGGTGAGGTTGAAGCAAAGGGATTATGAATTCTAAGAAACCAGGCACAATGAACTGAGGGATGCCTCTTTAAAAACAATGAAATTAAGTGAATATATATGTAGTAAATAAAAATGCTCCACCTGCCCCAGTGCCTTCTTCCCACATTTGTCTTAGAGAACATGGCAGCTAAGTTCATATCTCCCAGGTAGCAGATGAGAGTATACTCCTCTGGACCTCTCAAGAAAATCAATCTGTAAGTACTTAGGAAAATGGTAGAGGGGTCCATGCCTTAATGCCTACTGTGAAACCCTTCCCCAACAAACTCCATCCACATAAACAGTTCCTAATTTTTCAGTTAAATATGAACAAGAGTATGATAGCCATATATTGGCATAACAGGCCAAACTAAATATACAGATAAAAATTATAAACAGTATCCTCAGAGAGAGAGAATACATAAAATCCAATAGAAGAGATGGAAAATAAGTCTGAGCAAATTTCCCAGAGGACAGAACAAAAGAAGTTAAAAGTTAAGAAAATTAAGGGATCAAACTAAGAGTTCCAAGTAAAGGTAAAAAGAAATTGTCAAAGTAACAATGCAAGAAATTTTGCCAGAACGAAAGAAAAACTCCACATTAAAAGAGCCTGATGAATATTCAGCAGATAGTATTTTTTTTAAATAGCAAAGACAATAAGTTTGTCTAGAAATATTCAGAGTGTAGTGTTCAGTACAACATTGATAGATCATGATTTCTGAAGTTAGTAAAGATAGTTTACATACTGAATTGTAAATAGCACACATCGCCCCCTAAAAGTTGTTGCTTTAAAAAACAGCATGTAAGACTTCACAATACAACTAGTTTTTGCATTAACATCTTACATTTCCCTTTATCAATTTTCAATAACTGAGAAATTAAGAACTTCAGTAGTTCTTCATTGAGTTACTGCCTGTAAGATATAATACAATGTTACAGTGCTTTTATAATTATAATACAATAATACAGTGCTACAATCTACTGAGCCCTCTGCTGCTGCTGCTGCTGCTGAGTCACTTCAGTCGTGTCCGACTCTGTGTGACCCCGTAGATGGCAGCCCACCAGGCTGCCCCGTCTCTGGGACTCTCCAGGCAAGAGCACTGGAGTGGGTTGCCATTTCCTTCTTCAGTGCATGCAAGTGAAAAGTGAAAGTGAAGTCTCTCGGTCATGTCTGACCCTCACCGACGCCATGGACTGCAGCCTTCCAGGCTCCTCCATCCATGGGATTTTCCAGGCAAGAGTACTGGAGTGGGGTGCCACTGCCTTCTCCGGAGCCCTCTATTATTCATTATTTTAATTCACACAAGACTTTCAGGAAAATACTAAACTAAGTCACAAGAAGTGAAGTAAAACCCAAGGTCATGGAGATGACAGAAAAAGGATCCTAATCCAGACTGCCTAACTCTAGGGCATCCAATCCATGTGTTTGATCAATGCTATCTATAAAAATGACTAGAATGATCAAATGGGCATCTCCTTCACCAACTCATGATCAATTATTGGTTTGACCATCAAGGTTGACACATATGGCAGTATAAATCATATGCTTGTTTAACAATTATCAACATTTTATAATCAGTTTTTTTCTTCTGTCTCTTTCTCCTTCCCAAAGAAAAATGGCTTATGTCCGTTCCCAGCTCATAATTCTTCAATTACTTCCCACTGTAGAGCAAATAATATCCATATTTCTTAATATGGCTTCAAGGTTTTATGGTCAAACTATTTTTCAGCCCCTTTCTTACTCCCTTTTATTCACCCGAGGCTATAACCATGCCCTCCACCTTACTTCTCCATACAACTATTGTACTGGTTAAGAGTTTAGACTCTAAAATTAGTCCTGGACTCAAGTTCTAACTCTCTTACTTTTTAGCCTACTAATTAGTGTGATTTTCAGAGTATAGGACCACTGGCAGCCTCACTTACTTTATGCAGTGGGAAAATACATTAGTGTACACCTCCCTTAGAAATTTTTCCTGAAAAATAAGGTAATGAATATATGGTGCCTGACGCACAGTCAGGTTTCAATAAGTATTAACTACTGTTTTTAGCTATTATTCTCCTGTAATACTATTGATTCCTCAAAATACAGTTCAGATTTCACCTCTTACATAAAATTTTCCAGATTTTCCACAAACAGGAAGGATGTTGCTCTCTTCTGAAAGTCTTCAGTTCTTTCTGTCAGTTTGTGTATTCTGTTATTTCACATAGACTTTGAAATGACAAATGGTACAGTGGCAAAGAGCAAAAGTTTTAAAGTCAAACAGATATATATTTAATATATGCAAATAGATATATATTCCTGGCTCTGCCACTTGCAAGCTGTGTTACTGAGCAAATCACATAATCTGACTAATCCTCAGTTTCCGTATCTGCAAAGTAAGCATAATAATCATTCCTACTTGAAGGGGCTATATGAGGATAAAATTAGTTGCCTGACAGTGACGGGTAGATGAAGAATAATCGGTGCTGCTGCAGTGCTGTCACTGGCATGTCTGCCTCTCTGAGACCCTGTGGACTGCAGCCTGCCAGTCTTCTCTGTCCATGAGATTTTCCCAGCAAGAATACTGGAGGGGGTTGCCATTTCCTCCTCCAGGGGCTCCTCTAGACCCAGGGATCAAAGGCGCATCTTCCATGTCTCCTGCATTGCAGGCAGACTCTTTCCCACTGAGCTACCTACTGTGGAAGCCCATAAAAAATCATCAATAAATGTTATTTTTATTACAATCTTTAGCCTGAAAGAGTTATATACACACAAACACAGACACATACAAATTATTTATCTTAGTTAATTGTAAGTTATCTGAAAGCAAATATGCCTTATTCACATTTGCATCTCTTACCATGTGTTTTTGTATAATGTAATTTAATAATTATTTATTAAATAAATCATTAAAGGAATGAGTTTTAAACTAACATTTCGTTTGACTACCTAGAAAATTTTACTACTAATAAGAGGTATATATAATTGCATCACAAGTCTCATTGTTATTTTAGTTTTATTTTATATTAACATTTGCCAATAGCATTAGCAAAAATAGCAAAATTTATTTTATAAATTTTGTGGTTTAGTACTGCCCCCTAAAGACAGTTTAGAAGTTAGCTGTTAGAAGTTAGCTGCCCCCTAAAGACAGTTTAGAAGTTAGCTGTGTACAATTCAATGTTACTCAATTTGCAAGGTCATCCTACAATTGAGGGCAGATTGTAATACAAGTCCTCTGACTCTAGATCCTATAATCTTTCTGCTGCTGCTGCTGCTAAGTCACTTCAGTTGTGTCCGACTCTGTGCGACCCCATAGATGGCAGGTCATCAGGCTCCCCCGTCCCTGGGATTCTCCAGGCAAGAACACTGGAGTGGGTTGCCATTTCCTTCTCCAATGCCTAAAAATGAAAAGTGAAAGTGAAGTCACTCAGTCGTGTCTGACTCTTAGTGACCCCATGGACTGCAGCCTACCAGGCTCCTCCGTCCATGGGATTTTCCAGGCAAGAGTACTGGAGTGGGGTGTCATCGCCTTCTCTAATCTTTCTATGAACTATTAATTAGAAAGAAGTTTCTTATTTCTAGAGCTCTTTAAAGAGACAAAAGATATTTAAAATATTCAGAATATCCACAAAGGAATTTCTGTGTTATGTTATACTTTACCATTGATGGCGTTTAAATTTTAAGTCCAAAAGTCTGTAAGTCTACAATGTTATGTGGCAACCTGGATGAGAGGTGAGTTTGGGGGAGAACAGATACAGGTATATGTATGGCTGAGTCCCTGTGCTGTTCACCTGAAACTATTACAACATTATTAATCAGCTATACTCCAGTACAAAATAAAAAGGTTAAAAGTTAAAAAAAAAATTTGTAAGTCTAAGCAATTAAAGTGTATACTGTTCAGGAAAAGGATCAAGGATCAGATATGATTCCCATAGAGACTCTTTAATCTTCATTAGTCAGTCCTTAAGTGCATGTCTTTAGAAACATGCTGGCAACAGAAGAAAAAATCCAAGGATATCCAGTGTTAGTCCCACCAGGCTCCTCTGTCCATGGAATTCTCCAAGCAAGAATACTGGAGTGGGTGGCCATTCCCTTCTCCAGGGGATCTTCCTGACCCAGGGAACTCCCAGGTATTGAACTCCAGCATTTCAGGCAGATTCTTTATCATCTGAGCCACCAAGAAAGCTCCAAGGACATCTACATCCTGTCCAAAAGTCCCTGGAAGAAAAGCAGAAACTGAGGCTGCTCAACAGAGCCAGTATATAGGAGAACAACCTGTGAGTGGGGAAATGGAATGATGGAATGAGACAAAGCTACTTCTCATCCTATCAGAAATGCAAACACCAAATTAAAAAGTAGGAAAACAGTCTAAAAGAATTGTCAATGCAAAGGCACCTGGCAAATGGGCAGAGTCCAGGGAGGAGGCAACCATCAGAAACAGAGGGCAAAACAAAGAAAGATCATTAGGGCTAGAAATCACCAATCTGGTCTGCAAATCAGCAAAGTCTTTTTGTGTTTGTTTTTCAAAACTGAAAATGATTCATTAACTTTTAATGAAACTTAAAGTAACACATGCTTACTGTAAAACAAATCATTCAAAATAAAAAGTTATAAAGAAGAAAGTGAAACTTTTCTGACAATTACCATTACAAACATTCAGTGCATGTCCATCCAGATTTGAACTCGTGTCCAGTGCTTTTTTCAGAATTGATAAATATGCAATTGTATGCCAAAGAGTACTTCTATTTGGTGGCTCAGACGGTTAAGAATCTGCCTGCAATTCAGAAGAGCTGGGTTCAATCCCTGGGTAAGGAAGATTCCCTGGAAAAGGGAATGGCAATCCACTCCAGTATTCTTGCCTAGAGAATCCCATGGACAGAGGAGCCTGACGAGCTGTAGTCCCTGGGGTCACAAAGAGTTGGACATAACTGAGCGACTAACGCAACAACAACATATATTTCCAAAGTCTCTAAAGTATTCTCCACACCATGACAAGAGAAAAAAATTTGTGTGGACCACAATAAACTGTGGAAAATTCTGAAAGAGATGGGAATACCAAACCACCTGATCTGCCTCTTGAGAAATCTGTATGCAGGTCAGGAAGCAACAGTTAGAACTGGTCATGGAACAACAGACTGGTTCCAAATAGGAAAAGGAGTATGTCAAGGCTGTATATTGTCACCCTGTTTATTTAACTTATATGCAGAGTACATCATGAGAAACGCTGGACTGGAAGAAACACAAGCTGGAATCAAGATTGCTGGGAGAAATATCAATAACCTCAGATATGCAGATGACACCACCCTTATGGCAGAAAGTGAAGAGGAACTAAAAAGCCTCTTGATGAAAGTGAAAGTGGAAAGTGAAAAAGTGGGCTTAAAGCTCAACATTCAGAAAATGAAGATCATGGTATCTGGTCCCATCACTTCATGGCAGATAGATGGGGAAACAGTGGAAACAGTGTCAGACTTTATTTTTATGGGCTCCCAAATCACTGCAGATGGTGACTGCAGCCATGAAATTAAAAGACGCTTACTCCTTGGAAGGAAAGTTATGACCAACCTAGATAGTATATTCAAAAGCAGAGACATTACTTTGCCAACAAAGGTTCGTCTAGTCAAGGCTATGGTCTTTCCTGTGGTCATGTATGGATGTGAGAGTTGGACTATGAAGAAGGCTGAGCACCGAAGAATTGATGCTTTTGAACTGTGGTGTTGGAGAAGACTCTTGAGAGTCCCTTGGACTGCAAGGAGATCCAACCAGTCCATTCTGAAGGAGATCAGCCCTGGGATTTCTTTGGAAGGAATGATGCTAAAGCTGAAACTCCAGTACTTTGGCCACCTCATGCGAAGAGTTGACTCATTGGAGAAGACTCTGATGCTGGGAGGGTTTGGGGGCAGGAGGAGAAGAGGACGACAGAGGATGAGATGGCTGGATGGCATCACTGACTCAATGGACATGAGTCTGGGTGAGCTCCGGGAGTTGGTGATGGCCAGGGAGGCCTGGTGTGCTGTGATTCATGGGGTTGCAAAGAGTCAGACACGACTGAGCAACTGATTTGATCTAATGAGAAATTGAAAATGTTATCCTCTTCCTTTAAAACTTTTAATAGTTTTTCATTGTTCTTTGGATAAAATTCAAAATTCTTAACATGATTTCAGAGGCTGTGTATGATTTGCCATTACCTGCATTACCTAGTTTTGTCCCATTTCCGCCATTCTTCCTTCCCTTTGCTCATAACATTTACACACTATGCTCTTTCTTTTGAATATACCAAACTTTCTCTTATACAGAACTTTATCTAAGTACATTTAGTTTTCTCTTACAGAGGTTATTAGTTGTCTCCACTATAACAGAATACCTAGCCCTCTTCTACAGTAATAGAATCCTAATTTTCACTTGGGCACATGTCTTCTTTGGGGCTTCCCAAATGGCACTAGTGGCAATGAACCCAACTTTCAATGCAGGGGACAGAAGAGATGTGGGTTGGATCCCTGGGTCAGGAAGGTCCCCTGGAGGAGGGCATGGGAACCCACTCCAGTATTCTTGCCTGGAGAATCCCACGGACAGAGGAGCCTGCCAGGCTACAGTCCATAGGCTCACAGACAGGACTGAAGTGACTTAGCACGCAAGCATGTCTGCTTTGAATACAAACCATTTTTCCAATCTGTCCCAGCTAAATGTGGTCATGTTATTAAGGTATAACCCTGGGGTATAAGAAATGTTCTTAAAGAGGCATGTCCTTCCTTCTTCCCTTTCCTCTTTCTGCTGATTGGAGTGCTAATGAAATGATTAGAGCTAGAACAGTCATCCTGGACCATGAAGGATCCTTGAAACTAGAGGATATACATAGTGAAACAACAAATAGAATAATCCTGGGTTCCTCGTACTGATGAGGACAGTCCATCCTTGGACAGTCCAGCCCTAATTTATATAAATGGAGTGAAATAAACTTCTCCATTTTAAGCCACTGCTATTTGGATTTTCTGTTACTTGCTATTGTACTAAAACCTAATAAATTCATGGAGCAATCTCTTCTCTTGTCTTCATCATGATTAATCTTTGTGCTCTAGGTGTGAACTTAATTCACTCCCTCTGATAGTCCTTTTTGGTACCCCCAAATTAGTTTCCTTTCTTACATAATTTCACAGCACCCTGATATTTTTATAGTGATTATCACAAATAAAACTTTAAAAGCTAATTAGATGACTTTGGTTCACTAACTCCTTTCCTGGGACTTCCCTGGTGGTCCAGTGGCTAAGACTCCGTGCTCCCAATGCAGGGGGCCCAGGTTTGATCCCTGGTCAGGGAAGTAGATTCCACGTGCTGCAATTAAGAGCTTGCATGCTGCAACTAAAGATCCCACATGCCACGTGGAAGACTGAAGATCCTGCATGCTCTAAGATCAGGCACAGCTACATAAATAAGGAAATGGTTAAGAAATAACCCCTTTCCCTACTGGATTACAAACTGCATAGCTGCTGAGGTGTCTGTTGGTTTAGATACCACCAAACCAGAGCATATGTGTTGATTAAATAAATGACGAGTGAGTGAATGAATGTCAGCTTGCCCTAAAAATTTTAATAATGTGAATATTCTCACTGATATTAGGAGGAACCAATTTAACTGTAACCTTGAATTTAGTGTCCTTTATCTTCTGACTCCTCTATATCCACTTGCCCTCACTGTATTCATTCCATGTTCAAACTACCATGGAACTCAACCAACATCTACTTGATTTCATTAAAGAATGCCTTTATGCCAACGATTAGCAAGCAATTTAGAGTTTAACAAAAACTCTGTAGTTGAGCAGACTAAACTTTAAATTGCACAACTTAATCGTTCCTCCTCCCCAACAAGTATTTGTCTCCCTGTGATGACGGTTGGGTAGAAGGATGGTTTCATGTTCTTTGGTGTCTATTTCTTCCCATAGAATTTTTTTCATCTGCTCTTCAAATTACTGTACCTTTTATAATGCAGAGAAATGCAACTCTAGTAAGATTTAAGGCAGGAGGAGAAGGGGACAACAGAGGCTGAGATGGTTGGATGGCATCACCAACTCAATAGACATGGGTTTGGGTAGACTCCAGCAGTTGGTGATGGACAGGGAGGCCTGGTGTGCTGCGGTTCATGGGGTTGCAAAGAGTCAGACACGATTGAGCGACTGAACTGAACTGAAACATCTGCTTAAAATTTTCTGAGAATAACTTCAGTGCTATCTTATACTATCTTTTCACCACAGCCATTTGCTCCAAGTTAGTGAAATTCACAACAGATGTAACATTAGGGTCTTCTGAAAAATGAAATCTCTCTCAGATTTATTTGTAGTTACCTATACATCCTAAGCGGGGAAGGCAATGGCACCCCACCCCAGTACTTTTGCCTGGAAAATCCCATGAACGGAGGAGCCTGATAGGCTCCAGTCCATGGGGTCGCTAAGAGTTGGACACGACTGAGCGACTTCACTTTCACTTTTCACTTTCATGCATTGGAGAAGGAAATGGCAACCCACTCCAGTATTCTTGCCTGGAGAATCCCAGGGACAGGGGAGCCTGGTGAGCTTCTGTCTATGGGGTCGCACAGAGTCGTACATGACTGAAGCGACTTAGCAGCAGCAGCATACATCCTAAGGGAGAAGGCAATGGCACCCCACTCCAGTACTCTTGCCTGGAAACTCCCATGGACGGAGGAGCCTGGTAGGCTGCAGTCCATGGGGTCGCTAAGAGTCAGACATGACTGAGCGACTTCACTTTCACTTTTCACTTTCATGCACTGGAGAAGGAAATGGCAACCCACTCCAGTGTTCTTGCCTGGAGAATCCCAGGGACAGGGGACCCTGGTGGGCTGCCGTCTCTGGGGTCACACAGACTCGGACACGACTGAAGCAACTCAGCAGCAGCAGCAGCATACATCCTAAACTGATTTATACCAGCAAGGAAAAGGAAGAAGAAATTCTTTAGGCCAATGAGTACACTGAGTCCACCTCCTAGCATCCACACATCAAATTAATATTACTGTGCATGGTGATATTTTAAACCTGGGGATTCTCCAGTATTCACATTTATTAAAGGACAGAATTGCTATTAAAGGAAGTATTTTAGTTGCAAGTAATATTGAAAACTAGATTAAGGAGAACTGTTCTTCTTTTAATAGTACATGAGACATTCATTGTAATTGCTCTAAAATGTTGTGTTCCAACACACTGTGTCCCCACCTGCTACCTCTTTATATAGCTGACATTCTTTGCATGGCCATCTAGGAAACTTCAAAGAAGAATTCATTTGGTTTGCGATTCTACTTCAGTACTCAGTTCAGTTCTGTTCAGTCGCTCAGTCATGTCCGACTCTTTGAGACTCCATGGACTGCAGCATGCCAGGCTTCCCTGTCCATTACTAACTCCCAGAGCTTACTCAAACTCATGTCCATCAAGTCAGTGATGCCATCCAACCATCTCATCCTCTGTCGTCCCCTTCTCCTGAATTCAGTCTTTCCCAGCATCAGGGTCTTTACAAATGAGGCAGTTCTTCACATCAGGTGGCGAAAGGATTGGAGTTTCAGCTTCAGTGTCAGTCCTTCTGATGAATATTCAGAACCGATTTCCTTTAGGATGGACTGGTTGGATATCCTTGCAGTCCAAGGGACTCTCAAGAGTCTTATCTAACACGACAGTTCAAAAGCTTCAATTCTTTGGCATTCAGCCTTCTTTATAGTCCAACTCTCATATCCATACATGACCACAGGAAAGACCATAGCCTTGACTAGGCGAACCTTTGTTGGCAAAGTAATGTCTCTGCTTTTTAATATGCTATCTAGGTTGGTCATAGCTTTTCTTCCAAGGAGCAAGCATGTTTTAATTTCATGGCTTCAGTCACCATCTGCAGTGATTTTGGAGCCCCCCAAAATAAAGTCTCTCACTGTTTCCACTGTTTGCCCATCTATCTGCCATGAAGTGATGGGACTGGATGCCATGATCTTAGTTTTCTGAATGTTGAGTTTTAAGCCAAGGTTTTCACTTTCATCAAGAGGCTCTTTAGTTCTTCATTTTCTGCCATAAGAGTACTAGCATCAATTTATATGTTCTTATTATCTCTTAAAACTTTTGTTCATTTATCTGACTCTGGCCTAATAATATTGTTTATTATGAAATGAGAGAGAAAGAAGTCTACACTGAGGTCAGGTTTATGCACAAGAGGTCAAAGCTAATTTCAAAAAGATAAGGGTTACTTTTAGAAAGTTGACTCAAGCTTATTTTTCTGCAGGATTTAGTATAAGAGGCAAAATATGCAACTTTTGGAAAATACGCTATTCTTCATGACAGATCATCTTACGTAAACATATACTAGTTTTCCGGAGAAGGCAATGGCACCCCACTCCAGTACTCTTGCCTGGAAAATCCCATAGATGGAAGAGCCTGGTGGGCTGCAGTCCATGGGGTCGCTAAGAGTCAAGCACGACTGAGCGACTTCACTTTCACTTTTCATTTTCATGCATTGGAGAAGGAAATGGCAACCCACTCCAGTGTTCTTGCTGGAGAATCCCAGGGACGGGGGAGCCTGATGGCCTGCCGTCTATGGGGTCGCACAGAGTCGGACACAACTGAAGCGACTTAGCAGCAGCATACTAGTTTTCAAATAGTTTCTTACTGAGGTATTATTTACATATATAATATGCACCCATTTTTAATATACAGGTTGATAACTTTTGATAAAAGCATACACATGTAACCATCACCACAAATGGTTACTCTGTGCTCACCCCCGGTCAGTACCCACCGAGTCCTGGCCCCAGAAATCTTTTTTCTGTCACTCTATTAGACAGGTCCTTTGTAGAACTTCACAGAAATGGAATCACAAAGTATACACTTTAGGTCTGGCTTCTTTTGCTCAGCATAATGTGTTTGAGATACATCTTTATTTTCCACATATCAGTAGTGTATTCCTTTCTAATGCAAAGTAGTATTTTACTGTATGGATACATCAAAACTTTTTTATATACTCTTCCTTTAATAGACATTTAGGTTGTTTCCAGTTTGGAGCCATTATTAATAAAGTTTCCATGAACATTCACATATAATTCTGTATGTAAACATAAACTTCTGTTTCTCTTAGTTGAACACCTAAAATACCAGGTTACATGGTAAGTGTATTTTAAACTTTTTAAGAAATTATCAAAATGTTTTCCAGAGTGTTTGTACACTTTACATTCATATTACAGTTCTAGTATCTTCCCATTCTTGGAAACACTTAGCCATTCCAGCAGATGTGTGGTGTTGCCACATAGCACTTTTAATTTCCACTTCTGTGACTGCCAGCGTGTTAAGTATCTTCTCCTGTGCTAGGAGGCCAGACACATGTGATTTGGTGTGAAATACCCTTTCAAATCATTTCTCTATTTTTAATTGGGTTAATTTGACTTCTTACTGTTGAATTATAAGCTTTTTTTTTTTTAATGAAGACTGTTCTTTTTAGAGTCATTTAAGGTTCACAGCAAAATTGAGAGGAAGGTACAGAGATTTCCCATCTTCCCCAAGCCCCTAGACATGCAAAGCTCTCTTTATAAACATCCCCCACCACAGAGGTACATTTGTTACACTTGATATTAATGAACCCACACTGATACACTATAACAATCCAAAGTCCATAGTTGATATTACAGTTTACTCCTGTACATTGTAGGGGTTTATACAAATTTATAATGACATGTGGACTTCCCTGGTAGCTCAGCTGGTAAAGAATCTGCCTGCAAGGCAGGAGACCCTGGTTTGATTCCTGGGTTGGGAAGATCTGCTGGAGAAGGGATAGGCTATCCACTCCAGTATTTTTGAGCTTCCCTGGTGGCTCAGCTGGTAAAGAATCTGCCTGCAATGCAGGAGACTTGGGTTTGATCTCTGGGTTGGGAAGATCCCCTGGAGAAGGGAACAGCTACCCACTCCAGTATCTAGCCTGAAGAATTCCATGGATTGTAGAGTCCATAGTGTCACAAAGAGTTGGACACCATGGAGCGACTTTCACTTTCATAATGATATGTATATATTATTATGATAACATACAGAATATTTTCACTGTCCTAAAGATCCTGTGTTCCACCTACTCACCCTCTGAACCCAACCACTGTTCGTTTTTACTGTCTCTATAGGTTTGCCCTTTCAAGAATGTCATAAAGAATCATACAGAATATAGATTTTTCAGACTGGCTTCTTTTTATTGTAACATACATTTAAGTTTCCTCCACACCTTTTCCTGGCTTTTCATAGCTCATTTCAGATCAGATCAGATCAGATCAGTCGCTCAGTCGTGTCCGACTCTTCGCGACCCCATGAACCGCAGCACGCCAGGCCTCCCTGTCCTTCACCAGCTCCCGGAGGTCACCCAGACTCACACCCATCAAGTCAGTGATGCCATCCAGCCATCTCATCCTCTGTCATCCCCTTCTCCTCCTGCCCTCAATCCCTCCCAGCATCAGAGTCTTCTCCAATGAGTCAACTCTTCGCATGAGGTGGCCAAAGTACTGGAGTTTCAGCTTTAGCATCATTCCTTCCAAAGAAATCCCAGGGCTGATCTCCTTCAGAATGGACTGGTTGGATCTCCTTGCAGTCCAAGGGACTCTCAAGAGTCTTCTCCAACACCACAGTTCAAAAGCATCAATTCTTCAGCACTCAGCCTTCTTCACAGTCCAGCTCTCACATCCATACATGACCACAGGAAAGACCATAGCCTTGACTAGGCGAACCTTTGTTGGTAAAGTAATGTCTCTGCTTTTGAATATGCTATCTAGGTTGCTCATAACTTTCCTTCCAAGGAGTAAGCGTCTTTTAATTTCATGGCTGCAGTCACCATCTGCAGTGATTTTGGAGCCCAGAAAAACAAAGTCTGACACTGTTTCCACTGTTTCCCCATCTATTTGCCATGTAGTGATGGGACCAGATGCCATGATCTTCGTTTTCTGAATGTTGAGCTTTAAGCCAACCTTTCACTCTCCACTTTCACTTTCATCAAGAGGCTTTTTAGCCCCTCTTCACTTTCTGCCATAAGAGTGGTGTCATCTGCATATCTGAGGTTATTGATATTTCTCCCGGCAATCTTGATTCCAACTTGTGTTTCTTCCAGTCCAGCATTTCTCATGATGTACTCTGCATATAAGTTAAATAAACATGGTGACAATAGACCGCCTTGACGTACTCCTTTTCCTATTTGGAACCAGTCTGTTGTTCCATGACCAGTTCTGACTGTTGCTTCCTGACCTGCATACAGATTTCTCAAGAGGCAGATCAGGTGGTCTGGTATTCCCATCTCTTTCAGAATTTTCCATAGTTTATTGTGATCTACACAGTCAAAGGCTTTGGCATAGTCAATAAAGCAGAAATAGATGTTTTTCTGGAACTCTCTTGCTTTTTCCATGATCCAGCGGATGTTAGCAATTTGATCTCTGGTTCCTCTGCCTTTCTAAAACCAGCTTGAACATCAGGAAGTTCACGGTTCACATATTGCTGAAGCCTGGCTTGGAGAATTTTGAGCATTACTTTACTAGCGTGTGAGAGAAAAGCAAAGGAGAAAAGGAAAGATAGAAACATCTAAATGCAGAGTTCCAAAGAATAGCAAGAAGAGATAAGAAAGCCTTCTTCAGTGATCAATGCAAAGAAATAGAGGAAAACAACAGAATGGGAAAGACTAGGGATCTCTTCAAGAAAATCAGAGATAGCTCATTTCAAAGCTCTGAATAATAGCTTTTTAAAAGATCTCTGAATTATATTCCATTGTCTGGATGTACCACACTTGATCCATTTACCAACTGAGAGACATTTTGGTTTCTTCCAAGTTTTGGTGTTTATGAATAAAGCTGTTATAAACATCCTTGTGCAGAGTTTTGTGTAGACAAAAGTTTTCAACTACTTTAGATAAATACCAAGATGCAAGATTGCTCTGGATCATCTGATAAGGGTAGGTTTAGTTCTGTAGTAACTGTCTTCTAAGTTCCAGTACCATTTTGTATCCCCATCAGCAATAAGTAAGCTTCCCTTGCTTCACATTTGAGCTCATCTTGTGTCAGCATTTGGTATTGTCAGGTTTCTGTATTTTGACCATTCTAGCAGTTGTGCAATAGTACCTCACTCTGGTTTTAATGTGCATTTCCCTGAAAACATGATATGGAACATCTTTGCACATGCTTATTTGCCATCTGTATATCTTCTTAGATGAAGTGTCTGATAAGGCCTTGGCCCATTTTTAAGTCAGTTGTTAGTTTTCAAACTGCTAAATTATAAGAGTTCTTTGTATATTATGGATAACAGTCCTTTAGCAGATATATGTTTAACAAATATTTTCCCCCAATCTTAGGCTTATCTCGTCTTTCTCTTGACTCTGTCTTTCACAGAGGAGAAATTTTATTAATGAAATCTACTTACCAATTATTTCTTTCATGATTCATGTCTAAAAAATCATCACCATACCTGCGGTCATGTGGATTTTCTCCTATGCTGCAATATCAGAGCTTTATAATTCTGCCTTTTACATTTAGGTGTACAATATACTTTGAGTTAATTTTTGTCAAGACTGTAAGATCTGTGTTTAGATTCATTTCCCTGCATTTGTATGTCCAGAATTGTAAGAGTTTTTCTTTAAAAAAATTCTATATTCTGGGCACACATTCTTTGTACTATTTAGGTAATATATTTTAAAAATTTGCCTAAACCAAGTCACAAAGAGAGTCTCCTATATTTTGTTTTCATATTGTTTGCTTTTACATTTTGGTCTTTGAACCACATTGAGTTAATTTTCATAGCAGTATGAGGCAAAGGTTGAGGTTCATTATTGCTTATATAATAGAAGTTGTTTCAGCTGCACTAGTAACAGATTATCCTTTCCCCACTGAAGTGCCCTGTAACTTAAAAAAAAAAAAATCAATTGACCATATATGTTCAGTTCAGTTCAGTCACTCAGTCATGTCCAACTCTGCAACCCCATGGACTGCAGAACACCAGGCTCCCTGTCCATCACCAACTCCCGGAGCTTACTCAAACTCATGTCCAAGTCAGTGATACCATCCAACTATCTCATCCTCTGTCATCCCCTTCTCCTCCCACCTTCAATCTTTCCCAGCATCAGGGTCTTTTCCAATGAGTCAGTTCTTCGCATCATGTGGCCAAACTATTGGAGTTTCAGCTTCAACATCAGTCTTTCCAATGAATATTCAGAACTGATTTCCTTTAGGATGAACTGGTTGGATCTCCTTGCAGTCCAAGGGACTCTCAAGAGTCTTCTCCAACATCATGGTTCAAAAGTATCAATTCTTCTGCACTCAGCTTTCTTTATAGTCCAACTCTCATGTCCATACATGACTACTGGAAAAACCATACCCTTGACTAGATAGACCTTTATTGGCAAAGTAATATCTCTGGCTTTTTAATAAACTGTCTAGGTTTGTTTTAGCTTTTCTTTCAAGGAGTAAGCATCTTTTAATTTTATGGCTGCAGTCACCATAGGCAGTGATTTTGGAGCCCAAAAACATAGTCTGTCACTGTTTCCATTATTTCCCCATCTATTTGCCAAGAAGTGAAGGGACCAGATGCCATGATCTTCGTTTTCTGAATGTTGAGCTTTAAGCCAACTTTTTCACTCTCCTCTTTCACCTTCATCAAGAGGCTCTTTGGTTCTTCTTCACTTTCTGCCATAAAGGTGGTGTAATCTGAATCTCTGAGGTTATTGATATTTCTCTCGGCAATCTTGATTCCAGCTTGTGCTTCTTCCAGCCCAGCATTTCTCATGATGTACTTTGCATATAAGTTAAATAAGCAAGGTGACAATATACAGCCTTGACGTACTCCTTTCCTGATTTGGAACCAGTCTGTTGTTCCATGTCCAGTTCTAACTGTTGCTTCCTGACCTGCATATAGGTTTCTCAAGAGGCAGGTCAGGTGGTCTGGTATTCCCATCTCTTTCAGAATTTTCCATAGTTTATTGTGATCCACACAGTCAAAGGCTTTGGCATAGTCAATAAAGCAGAAATAGATGTTTTTCTGGAACTCTCTTGCTTTTTTGATGATCCATGGGATGTTGGTAATTTGATCTCTGGTTCCTCTGCCTTTTCTAAAACCAGCTTGAACACCTGGAAGTTCATGGTTCATGGACTATTGAAGCTTGGCTTGGAGAATTTTGAGTCTTCCTTTGCTATGTGTGAGATGAGTAAAATTGTGTGGCAGTTTGAACATTCTTTGGCATTGCATTTCTTTGGGATTGGAATGAAAACTGACCTTTTTCCAGTCCTGAGGCCACTGCTGAGTTTCCAAATTTGCTGGCAATTGAGTGCAGCAATTTCACAGCATCATCTTTTAGGATTTGAAATAGCTCAACTGGAATTCCATTACCGCCATTAGCTTTGTTCATAGCAATGCTTCCTAAGGCCCACTTGATTTCACATTCCAGGATGTCTGTTGCTAGGTGAGTGGTCACACTATCATTATTATCTGGGTCATGAAGATCTTTTTGTATACTTCTGTGTATTCTTGCGGGGAAGGTGATGACACCCCACTCCAGTACTCTTGCCTGGAAAATCCCATGGATGGAGGATCGTGGTAGGCTCCAGTCCATGGGGTCCCTAAGAGTCGGACACGACTGAGCGACTTCACTTTCACTTTTTTCACTTTCATGCATTGGAGAAGGAAATGGCAACCCACTCCAGTATTCTTGCCTAGAGAGTCCCAGGGACGGGGGAGCCACCTTTTCTTAATATCTTCTGCTTCTGTTAGATCCATTCCATTTCTGTCCTTCATTGAGCCCATCTTTGCATGAAATAGTCCCTTGGTATCTCTAATTTTCTTGAGGAGATCTCTAGTCTTTCCCATTCTATTTTTTTCCTCTATTTCTTTGCATTGATTGCTGAGGAAGGCTTTCTTATCTCTCCTTGCTATTCTTTGGAACACTGCATTGAAATGGGTATATCTTTCTTCTCTCCTTTGCTTTTCACGTCTCTTCTTTTCTCAACTATTTTTAAGGCCTCCTCAGACAGCCATTTTGCCTTTTTGCATTTCTTTTTCTTGGGGATGGTCTTGAACACTGGCTCCTATACAATGTCATGAACCTCTATCCACAGTTCTTCAGGCACTCTGCCTATCAGATCTAATCCCTTGAATCTAGTTCTCACTTCCACTGTATAATTGTAAGGGATTTGATTTAGATCATACCTGAATGGTCTTGTGGTTTTCCCTACTTTCTTCAATTTAAGTCTGAATTTGGCAATAAGGAGTTCATGATCAACCACAGTCAGATCCTGGTCTTGTTTTTGCCGACTGTATAGAGTTTCTCCATCTTTGGCTGCAAAGAATATAATCAATCTGATTTCGGTATTGACCATCTGGTGATGTCCATGTGTAGAGTCTTCTCTTGTGTTGTTGGAAGAGGATGTGACCAGTACGTTCTCTTCGCAAAACTGTTAGCCTTTTCCCTGCTTCATTTTGTACTCCAACGACAAATTTGCTTGTTACTACAGTTCTCTCTTGACTTCCTACTTTTGCATTCTAAAAGTGAAGTGAAGTGAAGTTGCTCAGTCGTGTCCGACTCTTTGTGACCCCATGGACTGTAGCCTACCGGGCTCCTCAGTCCATGGGATTTTCCAGGCAAGAATACTGGAGTGGGTTGCCATTTCCTTCTCCAGGGGAACTTCCTGACCCAGGGAAACTTCCTGATCCAGGGATCGAACCCAGGTCTCCCACATTGTAGGCAGATGCTTTTCCGTCTGAGCCACAAGGGAAGCCCTTTGCATTCTAGTCCTCTATAATGAAAAGGACATCTTTTTTTGGTGTTAGTTCTAGAAGGTCTTATAGGTCTTCATAGAACTGTTCAATTTCAGCTTTAAGGATTACTGGTCCGGCATAGACTTGGATTACCTTGTTATGAATGGTTTGCCTTGGAAACAAACAGATCATTCTGTCATTTGAGATTTCATCGAGGTACTGCATTTCAGACTCTTGTTGACTATGATGGCTACTCCATTTCTTATAAGGGATTCTTGTCTAAAGTAGTAGATATAATAGTCCTCTGAGTGAAATTCACCCATTCCAGTCCTTTTTAGTTCATTGATTCCTAAAATGTTGATATTCACTCTTGCTGTCCCCTGTTTGACCACTTCCAATTTACCTTGATTCATGGACCTAACATTCCAGGTTCCTATGCAATATTGTTCTTTACAGCATCAGACTTTACTTCTATCACCAGCAAATCCTCAACTGGGTGTTGTTTTTGCTTTGGCTCTGTCTCTTCATTCTTTCTGGAATTATTTCTCCACTGACCTCCAGTAGCATATTGGGCACCTACCAACCTGGGGAGTTCATCTTTCAGTGTCCTATCTTTTTGCTTTTTCATATAGTTCATGGGATTCTCAAGGCAAGCATACTGAAGTGGTTTGCCATTCCCTCTCCAGTGGACCACATTTTGTCAGAACTCTCCACCATGACCCATTCATCTTGGCTCATAGTTTCACTGAGTTAGACAAGGCTGCGGTCCATATGATCAGTTTGATTAGTTGTCTGTGACTGTGGTTTTCATTCATTTGATTAGTTGTCTGTGCTTGTGGTTGGCCCTCTGGTGGGTAAGAATAAGAAGCTTATGGAAGCTTGCTGATGGGATAGACTGACTGAGGGGGAAATTGGGTCTTATTCTGAAGGGTGGGGCCATGCTCAGTAAATCGTTAATGCAGTTTTCTGTGGTGGGCAGGGCTGTGTTCTCTCCCGGTTTTTTGACCTGAGCCAAACTATGGTCCAGGTACTGAAGATAATGGCGACCTTCTTCAAAAGGTCCCATGCATGCACTGCTGCACTGAGTGCCCCTGACCTGCAGCAGGCCACTACTGACCCATGCCTCTGCCGGAGACTCCTGGACACTCCCAGGCAAGTCTGGGTCAGTCTTTTTGGGGTCACGGCTCCTTTGTCCTGGGTCCTGGTGAGCACAAGGTTTTGTTTGTGCCATCCAAGAGCCTGTTTCCGCAGTCCCATGTAAGTTCTGGTGGCTCTATGGTGGGGTTAATGGCAACCTCCTCCAAGAGGGCTTATGCCATACCCCGGTCTGCTGCACCCAAAGCCCCTGTCCCTGCGGCAGGCCACTGCTGATCCGTACCTCCACAGGAGACACTCAAACAGTTTCTGGTTCAGTCTTTTTGGGGGTCTTTGGGTCCTGGTATGCACAAGGTTAGTTTGAGCCCTCTGAGTGTCTCTGGTGGGTATGGAGTTTGATTCTAAATGTGATTTCACCCCTCCTACCATCTTGCTAGGAAAGATATAAACATTTAAATGCAGAGTTCCAAAGAATAGCAAGAAGAGATAAGAAAGCCTTCTTCAGTGATCAATGCAAAGAAATAGAGGAAAACAACAGAATGGGAAAGACTAGGGATCTCTTCAAGAAAATCAGAGATACCAAAGGAACATTTCATGCAAAGATGGGCACAATAAAGGACAGAGATGGTGTGGTCCTAACAGAAGCAGAAGATATTAAGAAGAGGTGGCAAGAATACACAGAAGAACTGTACAAAAAAGAGCTTCAAGACCCAGATAATCATGATGATGTGATCACTGACCTAGAGCCAGACATCTTGGAATGTGAAGTCAAATGGGCCTTAGAAAGCATCACTAGGAACAAAGCTAGTGGAGGTGATGGAATTCCAGTGGAGCTATTCCAAGTCCTGAATGATGATGCTGTGAAAGTGCTACACTCAATATGCCAGCAAATTTGGAAAACTCAGCAGTGGCCACAAGATTGGAAAAGGTCAGTTTTCGTCCCAATCCCAAAGAAAGGCAATGCCAAGGAGTGCTCAAACTACTGCACAATTGCACTCATCTCACACGCTAGTAAAGTAATGCTCAAAATTCTCCAAGCCAGGCTTCAGCAATATGTGAACCGTGAACTTCCTGATGTTCAAGCTGGTTTTAGAAAAGGCAGAGGAACCAGAGATCAAATTGCCAACATCCGCTGGATCATGGAGAAAGCAAGAGAGTTCCAGAAAAACATCTATTTCTGCTTTATTGACTATGCCAAAGCCTTTGACTGTGTGGATCACAATAAACTATGGAAAATTCTGAAAGAGATGGGAATACCAGACCACCTGATCTGCCTCTTAAGAAATCTGTATGCAGGTCAGGAAGCAACAGTTAGAACTGGTCATGGAACAACAGACTGGTTCCAAATAGAAAAAGGAGTACGTCAAGGCTGCATATTGTCACCATGTTTATTTAACTTATATGCAGAGTACATCATGAGAAATGCTGGACTGGAAGAAACACAAGTTGGAATCAAGATTGCCGGGAGAAATATCAATAACCTCAGATATGCAGATGACACCACCCTTATGGCAGAAAGGGAAGAGGGACTCAAAAGCCTCTTGATGAAAGTGAAAGTGGAGACTGAAAAGGTTGGCTTTAAGCTCAACATTCAGAAAACGAAGACCATGGCATCTGGTCCCATCAATGCATGGGAAATAGATGGGGAAACAGTGGAAACAGTGTCAGACTTTGTTTTTCTGGGCTCCAAAATCACTGCAGATGGTGACTGCAGCCATGAAATTAAAAGACACTTGCTCCTTGGAAGGAAAGTTATGACCAACCTAGATAGCATATTTAAAAGCAGAGACATTACTTTACCAACAAAGGTTCGCCTAGTCAAGGCTATGGTCTTTCCTGTGGTCATGTATGGATGTGAGAGCTGGACTGTGAAGAAGGCTGAGCGGGGAAGAATTGATGCTTTTGAACTGTGGTGTTGGAGAAGACTCTTGAGAGTCCCTTGGACTGCAAGGAGATCCAACCAGTCCATTCTGAAGGAGATGAGCCCTGGGATTTCTTTGGAAGGAGTGATGCTAAAGCTGAAACTCCAGTATTTTGGCCACCTCATGCAAAGAGTTGACTCATTGGAGAAGACTCTGATGCTGGGAGGGATTGAGGGCAGGAGGAGAAGGGGACGACAGAGGATGAGATGGCTGGATGGCATCACTGACTCGATGGATGCGAGTCTGAGTGACCTCCGGGAGCTGGTGATGGACAGGGAGGCCTGGCGTGCTGCGGTTCATGGGGTCGCAAAGAGTCGGACACGACTGAGCGACTGATCTGATCTGATCTGACCATCTTGCTGGGGCTTCCCCTTTGCCCTTGGACATGGCATATCCTTTTTTGGTGGGATCCAGCATTCTCCTGCCCATGGTTGCTCAGCAGCGAGTTGTAATTTTGGAGTTCTCTCCGGAGAAGATGAGTGCACGTCCTTCTACTCTGCCGTCTTCCTCCGCCACACTCATAAAGCTGTTTTTTGCAGGAGCCCGCAATCCTTCATTCCTCAGTAACCTTACATTTTCGGCTGTGCTCCCCTGTGCAACTAGAGCTGGGCACCAGGTTCCTGGGACGGCAGGGAGAAGCAGTCGGTGGGGAGAAAGACTTGAGGCCCAAGAGGGATGGGGGTGGGCCACCGGGGGCAGCTAAAGGGCTGAGCAAGGATGGGGTGGGCCCGACCACATATGTGATGGTGTATTTATATTTCCAACCTCTCTCTATTCTGTTCCATAGATCTTTCACCCTCTCCTCATGCCACTGCCATGTTGATTTGACTACTGTAGCTTTCTAGTAAGCACGGAATCAGAGAATCCTTCCAATTTGTTGTTTTTCAAAAATATTTTGGCTATTCTAGGCCCTGACTTTGCATACACATTTTAGAACACATCAGTGTCTGAAAAAAACAGACTGCTTGGATTTTGTTTGGAATTTCATTGAGTTTATAGTAGAATTTTGGAGGAACAGATATCATAACAATATTTATTCTTCCAATTTATAAACATGGTATATCTCTCCCTACATTAGGTCTTTTTTTAATTTTTCATCGACAATGCTTTTACAGTCCTAATTCAGTACACCAGTTTTCACATGTCTTGTTAAAATTGTAGGGATAAACATGCATATCAATTTTTTCGAAAATATTTTCAATGGTATCATTAGATTAATTTTAATTTCAATTGTTCTTCATGTAAAAGCATACAATTAATTATCTTGCACCCAGTTAAACATATATTTTAGTGCTTTTTTGTGAATTTGTTAGAATTTTCTCTGTTGAAGATCATATCATCCATGAATAAAACAGAGTTTTACTTCTTTCTTTGAAATTTGTATGCTTTTATTTCTCACCCTTATTGTATTGCACGGCCCAATATGTCCAGTACAAAAATGAATAAAAATGGCAAGAGTAAACATCTTTGTCTTGTTTCTAATCTTAAGTCAAAAACATTCAGTCCTTCAGCATTATGAAGTGTCATAATAACTGGCATTTTTGTAGAAAGACCTTTTATAGGTTGAGGAATTTCCTTGTATTCTCAGTTTACTGAAACTTTGTATCATGGATAGATGCTTTTACTACAACTATTTACATGATCATACATTTTTCTCCTTTATTCTATTAATGTGGTGAATTATGTTTATTGACTTTAGGATGTTAAAAAGAAAAACCTTGCATTTCCAACATATACCCATTTGGATCATGATGTATAATATTTTTAATAGAATGCTGTGCTTGGTTTGTTACTATTTGATCAAGAATTTTTTGACACCATATTTATGAGTAGCATTGATGTATAATTTTTCTTTTGTGTAATAACTTTGGTATCACAGTAATCTTGACTTAATATAACAACTTGGGAACAACCCTCATTCTTTATTTTCCAAAAGGGTTCTTACTAGTGAACCATCTGGGCCTAAACTTCTCTGTGGGAGAAATTTTAATTCATATAAAACTTAATTATATGTGTGTGTGCTAAGTCCTTTCAGTCGTGTCCAACTCTGTGTGACCCCATTGTCTGTAGCTCACCAGGCTCCACTGTCCAGGCATGAATACTGGAGTGGGTTGCCATTTCCTTCTCCAGAGGATCTTCCCAAACCAAGGACCGAACCTGGGTCTCTTACGTTGCCTGCACTGGCAGGCGGGTTCCTTACCACTAGCACCACCTTTAATTTAATTAATTAAAATCACATCTCCTACATCAAACAAATGCATTAAAATTTTAAAGTATTGAGTTGACCAAGAATTTTGTTGGAGTTTTCCTGTAAGATCTTATGGAATAAACTGAACAAATGTTTTGGTCAACCGGATACCTATTGACCAACAACTACTACTTATAAGACTAAACATGAAGGTGAAGAAAAACAAAGATAAATATGTCATAAACTCTAAAGTGTAAAAAGATATGTAGGTAAGTAATGAAACAATAAAACTAATCCAAAATTATGAGCATTAAAGAGACACAGATACAAGGTATTAGGAGGTATAGAAAAGGAGCAATTATTTCCAACTGTGGAGAGAGGAGGAGAGAACTCAGAGAAGTTCTTGCATTTTAGCAACAGCAGCCAATGAGATAAAGATTTTGTTGAGAGGGTAGATCAGATCAGATCAGTCACTCAGTCGTGTCTGACTCTTTGCGACACCATGAATCGCAGCACGCCAGGCCTCCCTGTCCATCACCAACTCCCGGAGTTCACTCAAACTCACATCCATCGAGTGAGTGATGCCATCCAGCCATCTCATCCTCTGTCGTCCCCTTCTCCTCTTGCCCTCAATCCCTCCCAGCATCAGAGTCTTCTCCAATGAGTCAACTCTTTGCATGAGGTGGCCGAAGTACTAGAGTTTCAGCTTTAGCATCATTCCTTCCAAAGGAATCCCAGGGCTCATCTCCTTCAGAATGGACCAGTTGGATCTCCTTGCAGTCCAAGGGACTCTCAAGAGTCTTCTCCAACACCACACTTCAAAAGCATCAATTCTTCGGCGCTCAGCCTTCTTCACAGTCCAGCTCTCACATCCATACACGACCACAGGAAAAACCATAGCCTTGACTAGACGGACCTTTGTTGGCAAAGTAATGTCTCTGCTTTTGAATATGCTATCTAGGCTGGTCATAACTTTCCTTCCAAGGAGTAAGCGTCTTTTAATTTCATGGCTGCAGTCACCATTTGCGGTGATTTTGGAGCCCAGAAAAATAAAGTCTGACACTGTTTCCACTGTTTCTCCATCTATTTCCCATGTAGTGATGGGACCGGATGCCATGATCTTCGTTTTCTGAATGTTGAGCTTTAAGCCAACCTTTTCAGTCTCCACTTTCACTTTCATCAAGAGGCTTTTGAGTTCCTCTTCACTTTCTGCCATAAGGGTGGTGTAAGGTTGAGAGGGTAAGAGGGAGATAATAATGAGGCAGAAGAATTACATGATCATGGCAGTGTGAATGCATTTATCATGTTTAGCAACTCAGATATGAGGAAAAGCATAGTGAGGAGATGAGACAGAAAAAATAAATTAGTGCTCTATTATGGGAAATGGGTAATTTAAAACAGGTTCAATACTTACCAAGGCACAAATATTTTGCTATTAATTCTATATGATCATAAACAAGGAAAGGGTTCAGAGACTATTTCTCTTCTCTGAATTCCCATAGTGCAGATGGTCTTGACAACTCTATTGTTTTGAACTATTTGATAGATGTTACATTAAGAATATCTTATGTTTATGATTGTAGAGACAATATTTTATATTTTGATGTAACCAGACTAGCACTGTTCTGGGCACATTATATGCATATACTTTTGACTTGACAATTCTGGTCCTTTCCCTTTCTCTATTGCCTCTTTTAACAATAATAAAATAGAAATTCTGTCATTGTATTTCTCATTCCTCATTGCAGTGAGTATATAAATATCCATGTCTTCTTGTATGTGTGGCGAGGGATTGGGAGGGGAGGCTGAAAAACTGAAAATTAAAAGTATGTTTGATTAGGAAAATACATGAAAAAGTATTTTTAATATAGTTCTACCATCAAAAATTAAGATAAAAATTATTACTCTTAAATGACAAGTTTTATCATATTTGATATATAATAGTATATATTACTTGCTAGTCCTCATCTCTATATTTCAATTATTTGCATTATACTGTATTTTCACCCATTTTCAGGGGAATTAGTTGTTCAATTGATCTTCCTAGGTGGCTTAGTGGTAAAGAATCTACCTGTGAATGTCGAAGGCCCAGATTTGATACCTGGATCCAGAATATCACCTGGAGGAGAAAATGGCAACCCGCTATAATACTCTTGTCTGGAAAATCCCAAGGACAGAGGAGCATAGCAGGTTACAGACAATAGGGTTGCAAAGAGTTGGACACAATGGAAGCAACTTAGGATGCACACAGTTGTTCAATTATATGAAAGCAAAATTTTAGAAAAGCAAAGAATGTGATGGAAATGTGTATCAATTAGACCATCGTAAAGTAACAAAACTTAACAACTGCAGCATTTTCCATTGACAAGTAAATGAAGACAAATTAGACATTAAATCTGTTAGATCAGCAGAAAACTGATTAACTCTAGGTCATAATGACACTAAATCAAAGTAGAACAAATAGGAATAGAAACTGGGGGTTTTACACATTCTGTTAACATAATCAAGGGTAGGTTAAGGACATAGCACTGTTACAGAAATGGGACAGATGGTTTAGACTAATGATTTGATACTTTGGGTGACTTCCATGATTCATATTATTGGTTGGAGAAAACTACAAATAAACATTGCTTCACAATTATTTTAAAAATGAGTAAGTACATTTTACCACAAATCTGCATAACATAATTTCTTAACTTTATCATACAAAAAGAGAATGTAAATAAAAGACTAATATAATCAGTTTGGGTCCATAAAAAACATAATGCAATAGAAAATAAGACTAGAATATTAAATACTGTTTTGAACCTACAATAGACATTAGACATGTTGTGGGTGCGTGTTATGTCGCTTCAGTAATGTCCTACTCTTCGTGACTTTGTGGACCATAGCCTGCCAACCTCGTCTGTCCATAGGATTCTCCAAGCAAGAATACAAGAATGGGTTGCCATGTCCTCATCCAGGGGATTTTCCCAACCCAGGGGCTGAACCGGTTTCTCTTACGTCTCCTGCATTGGCAGGTGGTTTCTTTTTACCAGTAGCAATACCTGGGAAGCCCATGTTAGTGTTTGCAAATTTAATTGCAGGATCAAAACATTTTCTTAGCAAAAGCAGAATCCAAGGGGGGAAAAAATCTGGTAAATGTGGAGAACATAACAAAGTAAGACTATAAATGGACAAAGGAACAACTGATACAGAATCTTTTAAATGCATCCAATCAGGAAGTTTTTTAAATGCTTGTTATTCATAAGTGCTTTCTCTTAGCATAATGAAATAAAATCAAAATATTTCTGATGAGATGTGTGTGCTACTAACTGCTATAAATTGATGCTACTCTTCCAAGGCATTTTGGATTTTAATAAAACACTTTCGCTTACATTGCTTTCATTTATGTAACTTTAGAACTAAATGTGTCAGTTTCATTTAGTTCAGTTCAGTCACTCAGTCGTGTCTGACTCTTTGCAACCCCATGGACTGCAGCATGCCAGGCTTCCCTGTCCATCACCAACTCCCAAAGTTTACTCAAACTCATGTTCATTGAGTCGGTGATGCCATCCAACCATCTCATTCTCTCTTGTCCCCTTCTCCTCCTGTCTTCAATCTTTCCCATCATCAGGGTCTTTTCCAATGAGTTAGTTCGCATCAGGTGGCCAAAGTAGTGAAGTTTCAGCTTCAGCATCAGTCCTTACAATGAATATTCAGGACTGATTTCCTTTAGGATGGACTGGTTGGATCTCCTTGCTGTCCAACGACAGCAGTTTGCATTAAGGAATATTAAAGTTGAAATTTAAATTACAAAAGAAGTTAACTTTTTCATTTTAAACAGTTGAACTGCAACAAACATATGTCTAAACAATTCCTTACCAATCAGAGCACATCATTTATAGAATCTTGATGGGTTTTACAAACACTAACAAAATAAATTTCAAAGCATCCTCAGGATAGATATGATTTCTATTCCACTCAGTTTATACACAAGGACAGATCACACTAATACACAGATTGAAGCATGTATGTGAAGTTGATGGACATAAACAAAACTGGGATTAAGATCATAATTTGATCAAATCCTGATGCAGGAGATAAAAATTAGCAGCAAAAAAAAGATATTCAAAACTATTTAAAAATACTCTGGCTCATTAAAAAAAAAATTTGAAGTTTCTTTTAGAATACATACGACATCATAATAGAAATTACATCTCCTCACAAGTTATTTTTGTTATTGGTCTTGTGTATCTGTTTTACTGTGTGTGTGTGTGTGTTTATGTGTATGTTTATATTAAATATACCCAGTGAGTTTATGTTAAATTGTTTATTAGATTTTTATAGGTTGTGACTTGTCCTGATAGAAAATTTTCAGGTCTGTTGTCTTGGTTTATAATTGATTCATGCTCAGGGTAAGTTTAGACTTAGGTTATTTTCTAATCTTAACCACATTTTATCAATTTTGCTTGTCACAGTAAGCATGACTGTTTGCATACTAGATAGAAGAAAAGGTCTGGATGAAAGCTTCATAAGCAGGTCTGTGAGGTTAATCCTCTACCTCAATGTGCAATTTTGACCCAGTTGATTTAGTCAAATTAAAATAAATAATACTGTCTAAAATATAGGGCTTCCCAGGTGGCTCAGGTGTAAGATTCAATTTGCCAAGTAGGACACACAGGTTTGATCCCTGGGTCAGGAAGATCCCCTGGAGAAAGAAAGGCAACCCACTCCAATATTTTTGCCTGGAGAATGCCACAGACAGAGGCGCTTGGTGGGTTACAGTCCACGGGATAGCAAAAGAGTTGGACACAACTTGGTGACTAAACAACAGTCTAAATTATATCCTTTCTCATGGTTAACAGGGGAAAAGGAGAGATCTATATCTAGCTTAGATTTATATTCCTAGATTAGTATGTCACACAGAGTGGATATTTGAATGCTTTAGTTAATATACTTCTTTTATGTGCTCAAGAGCACCTAAAAAATGCTTTTTTTAATTGAAATATTTCACTAATTTATGTTAGCAAAGGAAATAAAAGCAAATCATACTTTCTCCAAAAATAAAACGACCTT
This sequence comes from Tragelaphus eurycerus, assembly GCA_935064755.1. Taxonomy (NCBI): domain Eukaryota; kingdom Metazoa; phylum Chordata; class Mammalia; order Artiodactyla; family Bovidae; genus Tragelaphus; species Tragelaphus eurycerus. The sequence goes on along the minus strand of CAKXYN010000421.1, from coordinate 126,520 downwards.
TAATAACTAGTTTAATAAAGCTGAACGTTTTTTAAAACTTCTTTCTTGAGAAATATTTTTTTTAATAATGAAAAAAGAACCTTCCAAATGCACCAGGACAAGTTCAAAAACAGCAATATCCTTGAACCTGAGCAACATTTTTACCATCTGTCAGCATTTAACCAACTCTTTCAGATCCAAGATCAAGTACCTGAATTGAAACGCCTGAGCCATAGCCTGCCTAGCCAAAGCATTTAACTCACACAATGAAAACAGTGAGAGACTTTATTCTGGGGGGCTCCAAAATAACTGCAGGTGATGACTGCAGCCATGAAATCAAAAGATGCTTACTCCTTGGAAGAAAAGCTATGACAAACCTAGACAGCATATTAAAAAGCAGGGACATTACTTTGCCAACAAAGGTCCATCTAGTCAAAGGTATGGCTTTTCCAGTAGTCATGTATGGATGTGAGAGTTGGACTATAAAGAAGGCTGAGCACCGAAGAACTGAAGCTTCTGAACTGTGGTGTTGGAGAAGACTTGAGAGTCCCTTGGACTGCAAGGAGATCCAACCAGTCCATCCTAAAGGAGATCAGTCCTGAATATTCATTAGAAGGACTGATGCTGAAGCTGAAACTCCAATCCTTTGGCCATCTGATGCAAAGAACTGACTCGTTTGAAAAGACCCTGATGCTGGGAAAGACTGAAGGCGGGAGGAGAAGGGGACGGCAGAGAATGAAATGGATGGATGGGATCACTGACTTGATGGCCATAAGTGTGAGTAAGCTCCAAGAGTTGGTGATGGACAGGGAAGCCTGGCGTGCTGCAGTCCACAGGTTCGCAAAGAGTCAGACATGACTGAGCAACTGAACTGACTGAGTTGATGATCTGTCTGGAATACTAAAGTGGGAGGAACCCAGGACAATCAAAGGTGTCAGTAATTTCTGATTTACCAGATGCTACTGTTGATTCATCCCCCAATGTTCCACCTTGATCATCCTAATGGTAAACTAAATTCATCTATAAGGAAAAAAATATTTCTGCTTCTCAGCTATGAATTTCCATTATCTGAAAACTCCTTTCAAGTACACACAGCTCTGATCAAACAGATCTTACCCCATTCCATTCAATCTTTCACTTACAGAACCTCAGAGTGCCATCCTATCAAAGTCTCTTCCTAGGGAATCCAGCATCTAATAACTGCTCATTGAAGTTCAGCCACTTGTTTATACCTAGGACAATTGTGTAGGGCCACCTCAGCTTCATATCTCCCTGTAGTGCTGGCTGGTGCTGGCCCAGCAGAGGCACCATCCAATGAGCTGCAACTACACATTCTCCAATGAGGCCTGAATCACAACCTTGTGGAGATGAGCACTCTTAAGTTTGTCCTCCTTTGGGTACTCTTCCTCAGCATAAAATATGCTTATATTTTGTTTCACATCTTTATAATTACTCTCTTAACATAGTTTATTAACTTTGTATGTTAAATTTTGCTTGGATGAATAACTGTGTGTCACCTGTTTCCTAACATAACCCATTTAGTAAGGATAGCTCCAAGTGTGCACCATGATTGAAAGCAGAAAGCAATGAAGAGTGCTTAATCCTGGAGAGTTTAATCAGCTACTGAAAAACACATTCGAACTGGAGATTTTCACACCAAGAGATATATTATTTAAGGTATTTACAAATACAGCCCTTGGCTGGTGTCTGAAAACTTGAATTTTTTTAACTTTACTTTTTATTTAGAGGATAATTACTTGACAATACTGTGATGGTGTCTGTCATTCATCAACATGAATCGGCCATAGGTATACATATGTCCCCTCCCTCTTGAACCTTCCTGCCACCTCCTTCCCCATCCCAGCCCTCTATATTCCCTGACTAAATTCCCACTGGCTATCTATTTTACTTATGGTAATGTACATGTTTCAACACTACTCTCTCAAAGCATCCCACCTCCCTTCCCCACTGTGCCCCAAAGTCTTCTTTATGTCTGCATCTCTTCTTTGCTGCCCTGCAAATAGGATCATCAGTACTCTTTCTAGATTCCATATATATGTATTAACATACAATATTTGTCTTTCTCTTTCTGAGTTATTTTACTCTGTATATTAGGCTCTAGTTTCTGAGGAAACCATCACTCTTACAGGAGTGACTCACCATGCCTAAACCGTTTGTGAAAACAACAATTTATGTTGACCATCTGATTAGCTTCTGGGAGTCTGGAACTTTGATATATGCTAGGTAGAGGGTATCCACATGACTAGCCCCCAATAGAAATCTGGTATCTGAATCTCTAATGAGCTTCCCTGGTTGGCAACATTTCACAGTGTTGTCACAACTCACTGCTAGGAGAAGTAAGTACATTCTGTCTGATCCACTGGAAGAGGACCCTTAGAAGTATGTGCCTGCTTTCCTCCAGACTCCATTTCATGCATTTTTACCCCTGCCTGATTTTCCTTTGTATCCTTTCACTGTAATAAATCATAAATGGGAGTAAAACTATTTCCTGAACCCTGTCAGTTCTCCTAGTGAATTATCAAAACTGGAGGTGGTCTTGGGGATTCTTCAACACAGAAACACAAACAGGGAATGATAAGAAAAGAAAAGGCAAAGTTTGAAGCAAGGACACAAATAAAACTTGTCGAAATAAAAGAAGAATGTATTATAAAATTTAAATTATTTTTGGAAATCTCTAAGAGCCAAACTCATGTTACATACACAGAGGCAAGAATACACAGAAGAACTGTACAAAAAAATTTTTCACAACCAAGATAATCACGATGGTGTGATCACTCACCTAGAGCCAAACATCCTGGAATGTGAAGTCCAGTGGGCTAAGGCTAATGCTTTCTAAGGAAAGCATCACTACGAACAAAACTAGTGGAGGTGATGGAATTCCAGTTGAGCTATTTCAAATCCTGAAAGACGATGCTGTGAAATGTTGCACTCAATATGCCAGCAAATATGGAAAACTCATCAGTGGCCACAGGACTGGAAAAGGTCAGTTTTCATTCCAATCCCAAAGAAAGGCAATGCCAAAGAATGCTCAAACTACCACACAATTGCACTCATCTCACATGCTAGTAAAGTAATGCTTAAAATTCTCCAAGCCAGGCTTCAGCAATATGTGAACCGTGAACTTCCTGATGTTCAAGCTGGTTTTAGAAAAGGCAGAGGAACCAGAGATCAAATTGCCAACATCCCATGGATCATCAAAAAAGCAAGACAGTTCCAGAAAAACATCTATTTCTGCTTTATTGACTATGCCAAAACCTTTGACTGTGTGGATCACAATAAACTATGGAGAATTCTGAAAGAGATGGGAATACCAGACCACCTGATCTGCCTCTTGATAAACCTATATGCAGGTCAGGATACAACAGTTAGAACTGGACATGAAACAATAGACTGGTTCCAAATAGGAAAAGGAGTATGTCAAGGCTGTATATTGTCACCTTGCTTATTTAACTTATATGCAGAGTACATCGTGAGAAATGCTGGGCTGGAGGAAGCACAAGCTAGAATCAAGATTGCTGGGGGAAATATCAATAACCTCAGATATGCAGATGGCACCACCCTTATGGCAGAGAGTGAAGAGGAACTAAAAAACCTCTTGATGAAAGCGAAAGAGGAGAGTGAAAAAGTTGGCTTAAAGCTCAAGATTCAGAAAACGAAGATCATGGCATCTGGTCCCATCACTTCATGGCAGATAGATGGGGAAACAGTGGAAATAGTAGCTGACTTTACTTTTCTAGGCTCCAAAATCACTGCCTATGGTGACTGCAGCCATGAAATCAAAAGACGCTTACTCCTTGGAAGGAAAGTTATGACCAACCTAGATAGCATATTAAAAAGCAGGGACATTCCTTTGCCAACAAAGGTCTGTCTAGTCAAGGCTATGGTTTTTCATGTGGTCATGTATGGATGTGAGAGTAGGACTATAAAGAAAGCTGAGTGCCGGAAGAATTGATGCTTTTGAACTGTGGTGTTGGAGAAGACTCTTGAGAGTCCCTTGGACTGCAGGGAAATCCAACCAGTCCACCCTAAAGGAGATCAGTCCTGGGTGTTCATTGGAAGGACTGATGTTGAAGGTGAAACTCCAATACTTTGGCCACCTGATGCGAAGAGCTGACTCATTGGAAAATTATATTGGGAAAGATTGAGGGCAGGAGGAGAAGGGGACAACAGTGGATAAGATGGTTGGATGGCATCACTGACTCAATGGACGCGAGTCTGAGTGAACTCCAGGAGTTGGTAATGGACAGGGAGGCCTAGTGTGCTGCGGTTCATGGGGTTGCAAAGAGTCAGACATGACTGAGCAACTGAACTCAACATGTTACATAAAATTAAATTACTATTACAATCAGTGAATTGGAGAAACTGGCAAAATCCACAGATAAAAAGATGAGGTCAGTAAACTTGGTATATCAAATGAATCAAGAATGCTGATCTAATCTGAAAACAGGTAATTCTAGATAAATAAGCCTATGCAGTGGATATAGAGGAAATAACCAAAGACAGAATAGAGGAAAACTTTCCAGAATCAAAGTTAATGCAAAAAAAGATTCATATTTAACATATTGTGCTAAAATCCCAATTCTAAGAAAAATGAATAAGTTCTTCAAACTTTCAGAATGTGCATTCACATTGTCTACTGCATTAGTTGGAATTCTTGGATGAAAAATATTAGAAAAAGACTGTGTTTAAGCAGAAAATAGTTATGTAAATATCCAGCCATTCTCAGACTCAATAAGAAAGAAGACTTAAAAAAAAAATCAGGCTCCAATAAGATAGGACTGGAATCTCAACTCCACTTTAACTCTACTAAGTAATTTGGAGGTCTTTGCCAATGGAAAGTTTTTTCACATCCTAAGTCACCAAAAAATAAAATAGCAAAAATAAATAAAAACCGAATGTCCACCATATCTACCAAGAAAAAATCATATTAACATTATGTTTTACAATTGTTCAATATTAAAATAATCAGATGATAGAAAATTTCAACAGATTATTCAGGGTCATGTTATACCCAATAAAGTTATCAGGTATGTTTGAAAGCAATGCTTAGGAAATGCCACTCTCATGAATAATTCGTGAGACAACAAGTTTATTCTATTGAGGGTAACTTCTGTCCTATCAAGAGATAATTTAAGGAATCAAAAACGTGTAACACATAATATAAATTATAATTAATAAATATTTTTCTAAAACATAGAGATCTAGGTATAACAATGTTTGTTAATATGGTTATAAAATTGAAGGTAAAAGCCAAAAGGATAGATTTATAAGATTTTTAAATCATTTCTATAAAAGAATTATAGACCCAGATCTAATTAACAACAACTTGGGAAAGCAAATAAAGTAATTTAAAGGAAACTAAATTTCTTATCATAGTCAGATTTAATACTTTGTTATTAAATTTGGGAATTGGAAAAATATTTTGAAGAGACTATTGAAAAAATTTTAAGCTATTAACTAGTAAAATAAGAATTTCTGTATTCTAGTTTTCTAGAAAAAAAAAAATGCAGCCTATGTAATAAGGAAAAAAACAGCAATAAAACACAGAGAGTACACTAGGACCAAAAACAACGTTGGACAATATTAACTATAAATAAAGTAGAAATTACACTTTAAAAAGGGACTTAAATAGAGTAAGATTAATTATTATATGCTAATAAAAGTTAAAACTATAGAGAGCAATTCTGAACATTAGGTCAAAGAACTCCCACTTACTAAGTGATTAATAAGTATAAGATATGTGCTAATAAGTTCTTTATGGATGTTATCAGTTTTCATTCCAAATCTAAAGAAAGGCAATGCCAAAGAATGCTCAAATTACGGCACAATTGCACTCATCTCACACGCTAGTAAAGTAATGCTCAAAATTCTCCAAGCCAGGAATATATGAATTATGAACTTCCTGATGTTCTAGCTGGTTATAGAAAAGGCAGAGGAAACAGAGATCAAATTGCCAGCATGCGCTGGATCATGGAAAAAGCAAGAGAGTTCTAGAAAAACATCTATTTCTGCTTTATTGACTATGCCAAAACCTTTGACTGTGTGGATCACAAGAAACTGTGGAAAATTCTGAAAGAGATGGGAATACCAGACCACCTGATCTGCCTCTTGAGAAATCTGTATGCAGGTCAGGAGGCAACAGTTAGAACTGGTCATGGAACAACAGACTGGTTCCAAATACGAAAAGGAGTACGTCAAGGCTGTATATTGTCACCATGTTTACTTAACTTATATGCAGAGTACATCATGAGAAATGCTACAAGCTGGAATCAAGATTTCCAGGAGAAATATCAATAACCTCAGATATGCAGATGACACCACCCTTATGGCAGAAAGTGAAGAGGAACTCAAAAGCCTCTTGATGAAAGCGAAAGAGGAGAGTGAAAAAGTTGGCTTAAAGCTCAACATTCAGAAAACGAAGATCATGGCATCCAGTCCCATCACTTCATGGGAAATAGATGGGGAAACAGTGGAAACAGTGTCAGACTTTATTTTTCTGGGCTCCAAAATCACTGCAGATGGTGACTGAAGCCATGAAATTAAAAGACGCTTACTCTTTGGAGTTATGACCAGCCTAGATAGCATATTCAAAAGCAGAGACATCACTTTGCCAACAAAAGTTCGTCTAGTCAAGGCCATGGTTTTTCCTGTGATCATGTATGGATGTGAGAGCTGGACTGTGAAGAAGGCTGAGTGCCGAAGAATTGATGCTGTTGAACTGTGGTGCTGGAGAAGACTCTTGAGAGTCCCTTGAACTGCAAGAAGATCCAACCAGTCCATTCTGAAGGAGATCAGCCCTGGGTGTTCTTTGGAAGGAATGATGCTAAAGCTGAAACTCCAGTATTTTGGCCACCTCATGCGAAGAGTTGACTCATTGGAAAAGATTCTGATGCTGGGAGGGATTGGGGGCAGGAGGAGAAGGGGACGACAGAGGATGAGATGGCTGGATGGCATCAATGACTCGATGGACGTGAGTCTGAGTGAACTCCGGGAGTTGGTGAAGGACAGGGAGGCCTGGTGTGCTGCGATTCATGGGGATGCAGAGTCGGACATGACTGAGCAACTGAACTGAACTGATGCCTAATTCAGAATCAACCAAATCAAACAGTACATAATTCTGTTGGAGAGCTGAGAATATGATTCTGGGAAGAAGACATCCTGTGCACAGTCTCTATTCCTTCTCCTTCCTAGGTCCCTGTTGGGAATCAGATCATATCAGATCAGTCACTCAGTCGTGTCTGACTCTTTGCGACCCCATGAACCGCAGCACGCCAAGCCTCCCTGTCCATCACAAACTCCCAGAGGTCACTCAGATTCACATCCATCGAGTCAGTGATGCCATCCAGCCATCTCATCCTCTGTCGTCCCCTTCTCCTCCTGCCCCCAATCCCTCCCAGAATCAGAGTCTTCTCCAATGAGTCAACTCTTCGCATGAGGTGGCCAAAATACTGGAGTTTCAGCTTTAGCATCATTCCTTCCAAAGAAATCCCAGGGCTGATCTCCTTCAGAATAGACTGGTTGGATCTCCTTGCAGTCCAAGGGACTCTCAAGAGTCTTCTCCAACACCACAGTTCAAAAGCATCAATTCTATGGCATCAGCCTTCTTCACAGTCCAGCTCTCACATCCATACATGACCACAGGAAAGACCATAGCCTTGACTAGGCGAACCTTTGTTGGCAAAAGTTCTCTGCTTTTGAATATGCTATCTAGGTTGGTCATAAATTCCCTTCCAAGGAGTAAGCATCGTTTAATTTCATGGCTTCAGTCACCATCTGCAGTGATTTTGGAGCTCAGAAAAACAAAGTCTGACACTGTTTCTTCATCTATTTCCCATGTACTGATGGGACCAGATGCCATGATCTTTTTTTCTGAATGTTGAGCTTTAAGCCAACCTTTTCACTCTCCACTTTCACTTTCAAGAGGCTTTTTAGTTCCTCTTCACTTTCTGCCATAAGGGTGGTGTCATCTGCATATGTGAGGTTATTGATATTTCTCCCAGCAATCTTGATTCCAACTTGTGTTTCTTCCAGTCCAGCATTTCTCATGGTGTACTCTGCATATAAGTTAAATAAACAGGGTGACAATATACAGCCTTGACGTACTCCTTTTCCTATTTGGAACCAGTCTGTTGTTCCATGACCAGTTCTAACTGTTGCTTCCTGACCTGCATACAGATTTCTCAAGAGGCAGATCAGGTGGTCTGGTATTCCCATCTCTCTCAGAATTTTCCACAGTTTATTGTGATCCACACAGTCCAAGGCTTTGGCATAGTCAATAAAGCAGAAATAGATGTTTTTCTGGAACTCTCTTGCTTTTTCCATGATCCAGCGGATGTTGGCAATTTGATCTCTGGTTCCTCTGCCTTTTCTAAAACCAGCTTGAACATCAGGAAGTTCACGGTTCACATATTGCTGAAGCCTGGATTGGAGAATTTTGAGCATTACTTTACTAGCGTGTGAGATGAGTGCAATTGTGTGGTAGTTTGAGCACTCTTTGGCAATGCCTTTCTTTGGGATTGGATGAAAACTGACCTTTTCCAATCTTGTGGCCACTGCTGAGTTTTCCAAATTTGCTGGCATATTGAGTGCAGCACTTTCACAGCATCATCTTTCAGGATTTGAAATAGCTCCACTGGAATTCCATCACCTCCACTGGCTTTGTTCATAGTGATGCTTTCTAAGGCCCACTTGACTTCACATTCCAGGATGTCTGGCTCTAGGTCAGTGATCACATCTCATGATTATCTGGGTCGTGAAGCTCTTTTTTGTACAGTTCTTCTGTGTATTCTTGCCACCTCTTCTTAATATCTTCTGCTTCTGTTAGGTCCATACTATTTCTGTCCTATCGAGACCATCTTTGCATGAAATCTTCCTTTGGTATCTCTGATTTTCTTGAAGAGATCCCTAGTCTTTCCCATTCTGTTGTTTTCCTCTGTTTCTTTGCATTGATCGCTGAAGAAGGCTTTCTTATCTCTTCTTGCTATTCTTTGGAACTCTGCATTTAGATGCTTATATCTTTCCTTTTCTCCTTTGCTTTTTGCTTCTCTTCTTTTCACAGCTGTTTGTAAGGCCTCCCCAGACAGCCATTTTGCTTTTTTGCATTTCTTTTCCATGGGGATGGTCTTGATCCCTGTCTCCTGTACAATGTCACGAACCTCATTCCATAGCTCATCAGGCACTCTATCTATCAGATCTAGGCCCTTAAATCTATTTCTCACTTCCACTGTATAATCATAAGGGACTTGATTTATGTCATACCTGAATGGTCTAGTGGTTTTCCCTACCTTCTTCAATTTCAGTCTGAATTTGGCAATAAGGAGTTCATGGTCTGAGCCACAGTCAGCTCCTGGTCTTGTTTTTGCTGATTGTATAGAGCTTCTCCATCTTTGGCTGCAAAGAATATGATCGATCTGATTTCGGTGTTGACCATCTGGTGATGTCCATGTATAGAGTATTCTCTTTTGTTGTTGGAAGAGGGTATTTGCTATGACCAGTGCATTTTCTTGGCAAAACTCTGTTAGTCTTTGCCCTGGTTCATTCCGTATTCCAAGGCCAAATTTGCCTGTTACTCCAGGTGTTTCTTGCTTTCCTACTTTTGCATTCCAGTCCCCTATAATGAAAAGGACATCTTTTTTGGGTGTTAGTTCTAAAAGGTCTTGTAGGTCTTCATCAGATCAGATCAAATCAGTAGCTCAGTCGTGTCCGACTCTTTGTGATCCCATGAACTGCAGCACGCCAGGCCTCCCTATCCTTCACCAGCTCTCGGAAGTCACCCAGACTCACATTCATTGAGTCAGTGATGCCATCCAGCCATCTCATCCTCTGTCGTCCCCTTCTCCTCCTGCCCTCAATCCCTCTCAGCATCAGAGTCTTCTCCAATGAGTCAACTCTTCGCATGAGGTGGCCAAAATACTGGAGTTTCAGCTTTAGCATCATTCCTTCTAAAGAAATTCCAGGATTGATCTCCTTCAGTGTGGACTGGTTGGATCTCCTTGCAGTCCAAGGGACTCTCAAGAGTCTTCTCCAACACCACAGTTCAAAAGCATCAATTCTTCGGCGCTCAGCCTTCTTCACAGTCCAGCTCTCACATCCATAAATGACCACAGGAAAGACCATAGCCTTGACTAGGCGAACCTTTGTTGGCAAAGTGATGTCTCTGCTTTTGAATATGCTGTCTAGGTTGGTCATAACTTTCCTTCCAAGGAGTAAGCGTCTTTTAATTTCATGGCTTCAGTCACCATCTGCAGTGATTTTGGAGCCCAGAAAAATAAACTCTGACACTGTTTCCACTGTTTCTCCATCTATTTCCCATGTAGTGATGGGACCAGATGCCATGATCTTCGTTTTCTGAATGTTGAGCTTTAAGCCAACTTTTTCACTCTCCACTTTCACTTTCATCAAGAGGCTTTTAGTTCCTCTTCACTTTCTGCCATAAGGGTGGTATCATCTGCATATCTGAGGTTATTGATATTTTTCCCGGCAATCTTGATTCCAGCTTGTGTTTCTTCCAGTCCAGCATTTCTCATGATGTACTCTGCATAGAAGTTAAATAAACATGGTGACAATATACAGCCTTGACGTACTCCTTTTCCTATTTGGAACCAGTCTGTTGTTCCATGACCAGTTCTAACTGTTGCTTCCTGACCTGCATACAGATTTCTCAAGAGGCAGATCAGGTGGTCTGGTATTCCCATCTCTCTCAGAATTTTCCACAGTTTATTGTGATCCACACAGTCCAAGGCTTTGGCATAGTCAATAAAGCAGAAATAGATGTTTTTCTGGAACTCTCTTGGTTTTTCGATGATCCAGCGGATGTTGGCAATTTGATCTCTGGTTCCTCTGCCTTTTCTAAATCCAGCTTGAACATCAGGAAGTTCACGGTTCACATATTGCTGAAGCCTGGCTTGGTCTTCATAGAACTGTTCAACTTCAGCTTCTTCAGCGTTACTGGTTGGGGCAAGCGCCTCACCTACGGCGACCGGTGCACTAAGAGCGCCTCACCGGCTGCGCGGCCGAGAGGAGCTACCCCACGACCCAGGAAGGACAGCAGTGAGGACCGGCGCACTAAGCACGGCCAAGAGGAGCTACCCCACGACCGAGGTCAGGAAGGGCGGCGGTGAGGAGATACCCCTCCTCCAAGGTCAGGAAGGGCAGCGGTGAGGAGAGACCCCTCCTCCAAGGTAAGGTGCAATGGCTGTGCTTTGCTGGAGCAGCCGGGAAGAGATACCCCACGCCCAAGGTAAGAGAAACCCAAGTAAGAAGGTAGGTCTTGCAAGAGGGCATCAGAGGGCAAATATACTGAAACCATACTCACAGAAAACTAGTCAATCTAATCACACCAGGACCACAGCCTTGTCTAACTCAATGAAATTAAGCCATGCCTGTGGGGCAACCCAGGATGGGCGGGTCATGGTGGAGAGATCTTACAGGGTGTGGTCTGCTGGAGAAGGGAATGGCAAACCACTTCAGTATTCTTGCCTTGAGAACCCCATGAACAGTATGAAAAGGCAAAATGATAGGATACTGAAAGAGAAACTCCCCAGGTCAGAAGGGGCCCAATATACTACTGGAGATCAGTGGAAAAATAACTCCAGAAAGAATGAAGGGATGGAACCAAAGCAAAAAGAATACCCAGCTGTGGATGTGTCTGGTGATAGAAGCAAAGTCCGATGCTGTCAAGAGCAATATTCCATAGGAACCTGGAATGTCAGGTCCATGAATCAAGGCAAATTGGAAGTGGTCAAACAAGAGATGGCAAGAGTGAATGTCGACATTCTAGGAATTAGCGAACTAAAATGGACTGGAATGGGTGAAGTTAACTCAGAGGACCATTATATCTACTACTGCGGGCAGGAATCCCTCAGAAGAAATGGAGTGGCCACCATGGTCAACAAAAGAGTCTGAAATGCAGTACTTGGATGCAATCTGTTGGGAATACTCAACCTCAAAAAAACTGAAGTATATTTTTCAGACTGGAGAAGAACCTGGAATCATTTGATATCTCTAGTCCTAAAATAGAAATACAATTCTAGCCTGATATTTACTGGTCAGGAGTCAGAGAGTATAGCGTTTTCTAGGCTTCCCTCACCCCTAAAACTTGGAATCAAAGTCATAAACCCATGGATATCCCTGAGTTAGAAGAGAAATTTCTATCTATTCAATGAGAAAGGCCAGATGATACTGTTCATTGGAGAGAAACTGCAGTGTTGGCCTAAATACAGTCCATCCCTGACTATATCAAAAAATAAAGAGATCTACCTTTGTAAGCTAAATTCAACTAAAAGCACTTTGAGGGTAAACCCTACCATTTTTTCACTTATTGTTGTTTAACTACCACTTTCTAAGAGACCCCAAAAGGCTGAGTAGTACACGTGTTAAGGAACCCACACCCCATATATGTATAGGCAGAGAAGGATCAAAACTCATTTTATATGACATAGGAGCTTAAAAGGAGGAGACTTAGATAATTAACAAGACAGTAGAAGTAAAAAATAATGGAACATACACTGGAAAAATAATGGAGTGCACATGGGGGGAAAAACATGAAAAAAATATATTGTAATTTCCTAGGGATAGAAAATTAGAATATGTAAAAAGAGTCTCCAGAACAAACAAGCCATCACCAGAATAAAGGGTACCTTACAATTCAGTCAGGAAAATTTAAGTTACTGAAAAAAATTTAGTGTTATAAAAATCAAATCGAGACAACACAGTTTTTGCAAGAAAAAGAAACCTTAATAGGCATCAAGTATAAATTTAGCAATTAGAAATGTGTAAATAATGGGATTAAAAAAAGTGAAGATCTCAAAGTCAAAAACATAATAAAAGAAAACTTCCTTTATCTGATGGTATATGTTCAGATAAAAGGAGCTTGCTAGTTCTCAAGAAGGATTAACTAAAAAAAAAAATCACACATATTTAAAGATAACCTGATGAAATTTTGACTCTAAAATCAAAGCTTTACCACTTTTTAGAGAAAAAAACAAAGCAAGTTATTTATACAAAGGAAAAAAGAACTAGATTAGCATATATTTTAATTCTATATATATTATAATGCATATAATACATTGCTATTATCTTTGCTTTAAATGGTCAATTATATTTTAAGGCGTTTAGAAAACAATGAAACAAACTTTGTGTTTTAGATTTACCCACATATTTATCTTTCTGGAGCTTTTCATTTTTGGGTGGATCAAAATTCCCATCTGATACCATTTTTGCCTTCTGCCTAAAGAACTTCCTTTAATCTTTAGGTGGCTGAGTATGTAGACACTGATTTCCCCTGCAGTTGTTCATCTGAACATTTTAATTTCATCTTTATTTCTGAAGGGTATTTTCACTGAGAATAGAATTCTAAGTTGACAGCTTTTTCTTTTAATGCTTTAAAGGTGTCATTTCATCATTTCTGACTCGTTTAGTTTGTGACAAGAATTCTACTTTCATTCTTATCATTGCACCTCTGAGTAATATGACTTTTTTCTCTGGCTGCATTTAGGATTTTTTTCTTTTCATCACTGGTTTTCAGTAATTTTAATATTGCTTGGTGTGACTGTCTTTGTTTATTCTGTTTATGATTTATTGAGCTTCTTGGATTTGTGGGTTTATAGTTTTTATCAAATTTAAAAATTTTTTAAACAATATTTCCTCAACTAATTTTTCTGTCCCTCCTCCTTTTCTTGGAACATCAATTCGATGTACCTTAGCTGCCTGAAGTTGCCCCACAGTTCAATGATGCTGAGTTGATTTCTTTGTCTTTTTTCTCTTTTTCTTCATTTTAGTTTCCATTACTATGTCAAGTACACCAATCTCTGCTTCTATCATATTGATATTAATCTCATACAGTGTACTCTTTTTTTATTCAGGTATAGTTGATGTACAATATTATATAAGTTTTAGGTATGCAACAGAGTGATTAACAATTTTTAAAGGTTACTTCCATTTATAGTTACTATAAAACATTGATTATATTCCCTGTGTTGTACAATACATCCTTGTAGTTTATTTATTTTATACATCGCAGTTTGTACCTCTTAGTCCCCTACCCTTATCCTCACTCCTCTGTACTTCCCTCTCCCCACTGACAACCTCTAGTTTGCTCTCTATATCATGAGTTTGTTTCTTTTTGTTATATTCATCAGTTTGTTTTGTTTTAGATTTCACATATAAGTGATCTTATACAATATTTGTCTTTCTCTGTTTGACTTATTTCACTTATAATCAGATCAGATCAGATCAGTCGCTCAGTCGTGTCTGACTCTTTGCAACCCCATGAACTGCAGCACACCAGGCCTCCCTGTCCTTCACCAACTCCCGGAGGTCACTGAGACTCACGTCCATCGAGTCAGTGATGCCATCCAGCCATCTCATCCTCTGTCGTCCTCTTCTCCTCTTGCCCCCAATCCCTCCCAGCATCAGAGTCTTTTCCAGTGAGTCAGTGCTTCACATGAGGTGGCCAAAATACTGGAGTTTCAGCTTTAGCATCATTCCCTCCAAAGAAATTCCAGGATTGATCTCCTTCAGAATGGACCGGTTGGATCTCCTTGCAGTCCAAGGGACTCTCAAGAGTCTTCTCCAACACCACAGTTCAAAAGCATCAATTCTTCGGCGCTCAGCCTTCTTCACAGTCCAGCTCTCACATCCATACATGACCACTGGAAAAACCATAGCCTTGACTAGACGGACCTGTGTTGGTAAAGTAATGTCTCTGCTTTTGAATATGCTATCTAGGTTGGTCATAACTTTCCTTCCAAGGAGTAAGCGTCTTTTAATTTCATGGCTGCAATCACCATCTGCAGTGATTTTGGAGCCCAGAAAAATAAAGTCTGACACTGTTTCCACTGTTTCCCCATCTATTTCCCATGAAGTGATGGGACCAGATGCCATGATCTTCGTTTTCTGAATGTTGAGCTTTAAGCCAACCTTTTCACTCTCCTCTTTCACTTTCATCAAGAGGCTTTTTAGTTCCTCTTCACTTTCTGCCATAAGGGTGGTGTCATCTGCATATCTGAGGTTATTGATATTTCTCCCGGCAATCTTGACTCCAGCTTGTGTTTCTTCCAGTCCAGTGTTTCTCATGATGTACTCTGCATATAAGTTAAATAAACAGGGTGACAATATACAGCCTTGACGAACTCCTTTTCCTATTTATACCCTCTAAATCCATCCATGTTGTTGAAAATGGCAAAATTTCATTCTTTTTTTATGGCTGAGTAGACCCCCAGTTTTTGGGCTTCCCTGGTGGCTCAGAGGTTAAAGTGTCTGCCTCCAGTGCGGGAGACCCAGGTTCGATCCCTGGGTTGGGAAGATCCCCTGGAGAAGGAAATGGCAACTCACTCCAGTATTCTTGCCTGGAAAATCTCATGGACGGAGGAGCCTGGAAGGCTACAGTCTACGGGGTCACAAAGAGTCAGACAGGACTGAGCGACTTCACTTTCTAGACCCCAGTTTCACTCACTGGCATCTCCACTAAATCTTCCTTGGGCCTCCCAGGTGGTGGCACTAGTGGTAAAGAACCTGCCTACCAACACAGAAGACATAAGAGGTGCAGGTTCGATCCCTGGGTCAGGAAGATAACCTGCAAGAGGGAAAGGCAATCCATTCCACTATTTCTGCCTGAGACAGTCCTGTTGACAGAGGAGCCAGACGGGGTCACAAAGGGTCAGAAATGACTGAAGCAACTCAGTACAGTATCCCATTGTGTGTGTGTTTGTGTATATATATAAAAAACATCTTTATCCATTCATCTGTTGATGGATACTTATGTTGCTTCCATATCTTGACAATTGTAAATTATGCTGCTGTGAACATTGGGGTTCACATATCTTTTAAATTAGTGTTTTCTTTTTTTTTCAAATGTATACTCAGGAGTAGAATTGCTAGGTCATATGGTAGTTTTGTCTAATTCACATGTAAAAATATATACACAGTATACTTTTGATTAAGAAAAAAGGAAGGAAATAAATATGGAAAGGATAAAGCAGGAAAAAACAGGTTACCTACAGGGAGTTGGTAGAAGAGTATGTTATAAAAGAGAAGTAGGCTTTCTCTGAAAATACCCATTTATATAATTTCAACTATTGGACCACATTAATGTCTAACATAGTCAAAAAGCAAAATCAAATCAACAGAAATGTGTTTTCAATCCTTAAATTTTATTACAAATAAAGACATATGAACTTAATTGTATAACAAATAGTTAAATAACTATGTGAAAGAAAATAAAAACAATTTGGAACACAATGCTGTTTCCACCCCTGTGGAAATATTATTCTAAGGACAAAAGTAACTGCAAATAAATCTTGAATTTTACTTTATACATTTGGTGGAATGGCGATATTGGTGTAACAATGCATGTGTGTGTGTATATCCCACAAGCACAAGCACAAATTCGTGCTTTAGAACTGAGTAAACAGGTAATTATACTGATGCTGTTGGAAACCAGGATTCTCACTATGAAAGGAGATACAAATATAACTGAGGGATGAAGAGAAAGAAACTTCCAGTGTTAGATTTACAGGTGTAAGTATGAACTCATGATTTAAAAAAAAATATATGCTTCCCAGCTTTATCACTGAGAAGGTCTAAAACCAATGATATCCTATAGCAAGTAATAAGTATACTTAGGGCCCAGACTTCAGTTGTTAAATATTTTAAAATATTAATTTCATGATTGAGAATTCCCTAGAAAAATTGATGATTTCAGGGATGATATAGCAAAAGTTCAAAGAGAGCATGACATTTTATTGTTTGAGAAAGAGGGTGCTCAAAATTGGTGGAGGGGAAAAAAACTGATGGAGGCATGTCAGTGGACAAAGTAGTGACAATCTGAATATCACAATGGATAATGACAGGAACTGGTTATAATTAACGGATCTAAAAAAGAATCCATGAAAGGCTATTGCTGAACCACGAAAGACACCAGCATTCTTGGTCTCCAAGGAGAAGAATGCAATTCGGGGCCAGAGACGAGGCTTGATCTTTCAGAGCTTTTGTGTAATAAAGTTTTATTAAAGTATAAAATAGAGAAAGCTTCTGACATAGACATCAGAAGGAGACAGAGTGCCCCCTTGCTAGCAATGGAGTTATATATTTTTTAATTAGTTATTATAATGAATCAAAAGAATGTCTGGAAGTTGTAAAGATCTTACTAGATCCACTCCCATAATTTACATTTTAAGATAACTGGATTAGCCAGAAGGTTTTCTGGAAGGAGAAACTGTCCTCAAGCAGGATACACTGTAGTTATATAATCCTTCAGTTCAGTTCAGTTCAGTTATCAGTCATGTCAGACTCTTTGCAACCCCATGAATCGCAGCATGCCAGGCCTCCCTGTCTATCACCAACTCCCGGAGTTTACCCAAACTCATGTCCATCAAGTCAGTGATGCCATCCAACCATCTCATCCTCTGTTGTCCCCTTCTCCTCCTGCCCTCAATCCCTCCCAGCATCACGGTCTTTTCCAATGAGTCAACTCTTCGCATGAGGTGGCCTCAGCATCAGTTGTTCCAATGAACACTCAGGACTGATCTCCTTTAGGATGGACTGGCTGGATCTCCTTGCAGTCCAAGGGACTCTCAAGAGTCTTCTCCAACACCACAGTTCAAAAGCATCAATTCTTTGGCACTCAGCTTTCTTCACAGTCCAACTCTCACATCCATACGTGACCACTGGAAAAACCATAGCCTTGACTAGATGGACCTTTATTGGCAAAGTAATGTCTCTGCTTTTCAATATGCTATCTAGGTTGGTCATAACTTTCCTTCCAAGGAGTGTCTTTCAATTTCATGGCTGCAATCACCATTTGATGTGATTTTCGAGCCCAAAAATATAAAGTCTGAGACTGTTTCCACTGTCTCCCCATCTATTTGTCATGAAGTGCTGGGAACAGATGCCATGATCTTAGTTTTCTGAATGTTGAGCTTTAAGCCAACTTTTTCAGTCTCCTCTTTCACTTTCATCAAGAGGCTTTTTAGTTCCTCTTCACTTTCTGCCGTAAGGGTGGTGTCATCTGCATATCTGAGGTTATTGATATTTCTCTTGGCAACCTTGATTCCAGCTTGTGTTTCTTCCAGGCCAGTGTTTCTCATGATGTACTCTGCATATAAGTTAAATAAGCAGAGTGACAATATACAGCCTTGATGTACTCCTTTTCCTATTTGGAACCAGTCTGTTGTTCTATGTTCATTTCTAACTGTTGCTTCCTGACCTGCATACAGGTTTCTCAAGAGGCAGGTCAGGTGGTCTGGTATTCCCATCTCTTTCAGAATTTTCCACAGTTTACCAAGATCTACACAGTCAAAGGCTTTGGCATAATCAATAAAGCAGAAATAGATGTTTTTCTGGAATGCTTTTGCTTTTTCCATGATCCAGCAGATGTTGGCAATTTGATCTCTGGTTCCTCTGCCTTTTCTAAAACCAGCTTGAACATCAGGAAGTTCGTGGTTCACGTATTGCTGAAGCCTGGCTTGGAGAATTTCCTTAGTACAGAGTTTAAACTGAGTTGTTTATTGTGTAATCATCAGTTTCAGGCTTAAAGATAAAAGCATTTTATGTGACTAAGACTGAGGAATGTAGAGGGGAAAAAAAAAAGTTTGTCCTTTACTCCTCCTTGAGAATTCCAGATCCCTATCTCCTCCTGGGGACCCGGAACTTCTTATCAACCTGCCTAGGAATAGATTCTCTCATCCATGAGTTCAAATAAATAAAGGAGGAAGAAAGGAGGAAGAAGAAGAGATAGCCACCAAAAATAGAAATATAAACAATACTAATGAATAGAAATAAGGCTAATAACAGAAATGTAAAATGGCTAGTTTATATTGTCATTTATGAAATTTTGCCATTATATAATTGATAAAAACTATCATCAGTGAGTAACTCTTGGTAACAATTATCAATGAATGCTGAAACCACTGGAGGGTACGACATTGACAGGCAGTGTATTCACACGGTTTCTCAGAAAATTGCCCCACGGATTACTTATAACGGATTACTTATAACGGATGCCTGGGGCTGGTGCACTGGGACGACCCAGAGGGATGGTATGGGGAGGGAGGAGGGAGGAGGGTTCAGGATGGGGAACACATGTATACTTGTGGCGGATCCATCTTGATGTATGGCAAAAGCAATACAATATTGTAAAGTTAAGCAAAATAAAATTTAATTAAAAAAAAAGTTAAAATTCCATTATGATCAGGCTTTATAATTGACACTGCCTTCCCACTGCCTTCAAACTAAGTCTCAATTCTTCATCATGGTTTCCAAGGCCTTCCCTAGCTACTACTTCTTTCTCTAGTTTCTCACTGTTTCCTTGATCCCAAACCTGCATTGAATTCTTCATGATGTATTTAAGCTTCAGTTTCACAAACCTAACATTCTCTCACCTGTAGGTGAGACATGTTATTCCTTTCTTGAAAAATTCATTTCCTTCTTTCTTATGTGTTTGGTTGATATTCATCCTCAATATGTGTGTGTGTGTGTGTGTGTGTGTGTGTGTGTGTTGTGTGTATTTTTTTGCTACCCCATGAACTATAACCCACCAGGCTCAGTCCATGGAATTTTCCAGGCAGAAATACTGGAGTGGGTTGCAATTTTCTACTCCAGGGGCTCTTCTTAACCCAGGGACTGAATCCACATCTCTTGCATCTCCTGCATTGAATAGGTTGATTTTTTTTTTTTTTTACCACTGAGCCACCTGGGAAGCCTACTCATTCTTAATGTCTCAGCTAAATATGACTATTTCTGGAAGGCACACCTCAGAGATATTGTGGGTTCAGATATAGACTACCACAATAAAGTAAATATGGCATTAAAAAGTTAAACAATTTTTTTTGATTCCCTAGTGCATATAAAAATTAACCTTAGGTCTAAAAAATGTACATATTTTAATTTAAAAATACTTTGTTGCTTAAAAAATGCTAACTATCATCTGAGCCTTCAACAAGCTGTAGTCGTTTTGCTGTTCAGGGTTTGAAATACTGTGAGAATTACCAAAATGAGACACTGAGACACAAAGTGAGCAAGTACTGTTGGAAAAATGAGCATCACTAGATTTGCTCAATGCAGGATTATCACAAACTTTCAAGTTGTAAAAAAGGCAATATCTGCAAGGTAAAATAAAGCAAAGTACAATAAAAAGAGGCATGCCTGTATAACAAACGATCATTTATTTCTTGCTTTATGGCCTTACCATAGTTTTCCACTGTTCTATAGGTCCCCAGATTGCATGCTCAACCCAGGCGCATTTTCTCAGACTACAATGGACTATCTTATACAGCTTGTTGTTTTGTTGTTTTTTTTTTCCTATACCTTTGTTTGTTCTTTTCACTGTCTGAAGCAGACTTGTTTGTTTTTCAAAGTTTATTCATTCATTCATTTGTTCACTCATTTAAATGTATTCAACAAATGAGGCAAGGTGGCTGGTGATTCCTCCAAGTTTTATGCTATACAAAGAAATGTGTCACTGTCACGGACACATATATGAGTGCACACATATACACACACACACATCATATATGCACAATCTTCAAATTCTGCCCCTTCCATAAATTCTCATATTAATAGACGTTAACTATCCCATGTAGTTTTCTTTTTCCTTTCTAAAACTGTAGTACCCATGGAATCTACCACTCAAACAATTGATTGTTTTGAGAACTATTTCAGTTATTTATTGAATTCATGTATTCATCCAGTTTTGCTCATCTCTTTGGTGTTGCCTTTCTTAAACTATAAAATCCTGGAGAGTAAAAATATATATATGCCTTTTCATCCGTTTATCCTCAGGAATCAAGAAAACTTTGAGCAATACTTGACAATGATAACATTTCAGAATGGTGCACAGTGATGAAACAATAACTGGTGCCCACCAGAATGAAAGTAATAGCCTTGATAAACACTGAAGGATGGGTCCTTCTTGTACTGCAGTTTTAAGTCTCCTATCACTTCTGTGCCAATCCCTTTACTTGTTAAAATATGCAAAATTTAAATAATTGGTAAAACTTGCTCAAGATTTTATGCTTTGGGGGGGAGAATGTATATTCATCAATGCAAGTAACTGAAACATAGGATAGTAAAATGCAAGAATTTTTATGAAATTATTCTATTTTAATTTCAACACACAGGTGCAGGCACTGATAAATGTACCCTGAAGATTTAATTCAGTGAAATCCTCTCCTTCAAGCATATTTAAAATAAGCTGTTTGCATTTTCCTGCATATGATTATTCTAACCCTGAAAGCACCTTTAAATATGGATTATAAATCTAGCTGCCTTAAAATAAAATTTAAAGGGTTTCCCTCCCAATCTTTGGTACATAAGAAATTGACATAACAGAAGTATTTTGAGCTTAGAGGGTTAAACCTTCTGACTAAATAATTCATGTTTAGTTTTTTATGTATTTTAAGTTTACCAAGTTTTGTACAGAATATATTTTTAAAATGCTAAAATATTGCTAGTGCTAGATTTTTTTAATTTAATTTAATTTTTTAACTTTACAATATTGTATTGGTTTTGCCACATATCACAATGAATCCGCCACAGGTATACATGTGTTCCCCATCCTGAACCCTCCTCCCACCTCCCTCCCCCTACCATCCCTCTGGGTCGAGCCAGAGCACCAGCCCCAAGCATCCAGTATCGAGCATTGAAAATTTTTCTATTGTGTTGTTCCTCCTCCAAGAGGGACATTTCACAAAAGGAGGCACCCTCTGATCCAAAGCAAAGTAACTTCAACACAGTGCTTAAAATCAACTTGGAGGATCTCAAAGCCTTGATGTTCCTGAGATTTTGCTATTCTAAAACCAGGATCCACAGCTTCTAATCAGAAACTAACCTCAGAGTATGCTAGAGAATTTATCTTCTACAGTTCAGTAAAGCCTGCTCTTGACAGTCTCAGATCATTGGCTTGAAGAAGTAAGAGCTTTGCTTAATGACCACAGAGCAGTCTTCTATTAATATTCCCTGTCTGCTGAACTGGTACTTATCTCTTACAATATCTATGAGGAATGCAAGAGACCTAAAAACTCTACTGTGCTGAGTATTTCCTACAAAATTCAGCCTCGGTTTGCATGTGGTCTCAGTCCCTGGAAACAATATGTGACAACTGAACTTTGTTACCACATTTCAAAAACTGTTAGTTTCTCAACCGGGGACACAGGCATCCTAACCTGGCTCCTGAATCACTTTGCCTATTTTATATTTCAGGATCTTTCAGTTACACTCCCACTTCCAGACACCAACAGAGGACACTTTGGGGTTGCAAGTGGCAGGAATCTAATTCAAACTAGTTTTAATCATAAACCAGAACTTATTATCTCAGAATACAGGGAAGAATTAAATAACAGGATGCTGATGAGCCTCAGTAAAAATTAATCAACAACAGAAATGCTGCTGATGCTTTTTGCAGTTTAGATCCATTCTCTCTTACAGTTCATTGTCTTTCTCCAAAAGGTAAAAAATGTAACCAAAAAAGTTTTATGTTTTACATCTCAAAGTTTCTTCAGGCATCACAAAGAAACGTGGATTCTCTTTTTCTCAATTCCAGTTTTTAAAGTTCTGAAAGTAATTCTTATTGGTCTGACTTGAATTAGGCCAATTTGAAATATACCACTGCTGAAGAGCTATAAGGTGATCAAATATCCTGCTTTACTAGGAGCTAAGGAGTTTCCTTGTGTGATTAGATTGACTAGTTTTCTGTGAGAACGGTTTTAGTGTACTGGAATGGGTGAATTTAACTCAGATGACCATTATATCTACTACTTGGGCAGGAATCCCTCAGAAGAAATGGAGTGGCCATCATGGTCAACAAAAGAGTCCGAAATGCAGTACTTGGATGCAATCTCAAAAATGACAGAATGATCTCTGTTCATTTCCAAGGCAAACCATTCAATGTCACAGTAATCCAAGTCTATGCCCCAACCAGTAACACCGAAGAAGCTGAAGTTGAACGGTTCTATGAAGACCTACAAGACCTTTTAGAATTAACACCCAAAAAAGATGTCCTTTTCATTATAGGGGACTGGAATGCAAAAGTAGGAAGTCAAGAAACACCTGGAGTAACAGGCAAATTTGGCCTTGGAATACGGACTGAAGCAGGGCAAAGACTAACAGAGTTTTGCCAAGAAAATGCACTGGTCATAGCAAATACCCTCTTCCAACAACACAAGAGAAGACTCTATACATGGACATCACCAGATGGTCAACACCGAAATCAGATTGATTATATTCTTTGCAGCCAAAGATGGAGAAGCTCTATACAATCAGCAAAAACAAGACCAGGAGCTGACTGTGGCTCGGACCATGAACTCCTTATTGCCAAATTCAGACTGAAATTGAAGAAAGTAGGGAAAACTACTAGACCATTCAGATATGACCTAAATCAAATCCCTTATGATTATACAGTGGAAGTGAGAAATAGATTTAAGGGCCTAGATCTGATAGATAGAGTGCCTGATGAACTATGGAATGAGGTTCTTGACATTGTACAGGAGACAGGGATCAAGACCATCCCCATGGAAAAGAAATGCAAAAAAGCAAAATGGCTGTCTGGGGAGGCCTTACAAATAGCTGTGAAAAGAAGAGAAGCGAAAAGCAAAGGAGAAAAGGAAAGATATAAGCATCTGAATGCAGAGTTCCAAAGAATAGCAAGAAGAGATAAGAAAGCCTTCTTCAGCGATCAATGCAAAGAAATAGAGGAAAACAACAGAATGGGAAAGACTAGGGATCTCTTCAAGAAAATCAGAGATACCAAAGGAACATTTCATGCAAAGATGGGCTTGATAAAGTACAGAGATGGTGTGGACCTAACAGAAGCAGAAGATATTAAGAAGAGGTGGCAGGAATACACAGAAGAACTGTACAAAAAAGAGTTTCTGGACCCAGATAATCATGATGATGTGATCACTGACCTAGAGCCAGACATCTTGGAATGTGAAGTCAAATGGGCCTTAGAAAGCATCACTACGAACAAAGCTAGTGGAGGTGATGGAATTTCAGTGGAGCTATTCCAAGTCCTGAAAGATGATGCTGTGAAAGTGCTACACTCAATATGCCAGCAAATTTGGAAAACTCAGCAGTGGCCACAAGATTGGAAAAGGTCAGTTTTCATCCCAATCCCAAAGAAAGGCAATGCCAAAGAATGCTCAAAATACCGAACAATTGCACTCATCTCACATGCTAGTAAAGTAATGCTCAAAATTCTCCAAGCCAGGCTTCAGCAATATGTGAACCGTGAACTTCCTGATGTTCAAGCTGGTTTTAGAAAGGGCAGAGGAACCAGAGATCAAATTGCCAACATCCGCTGGGTCATGGAAAAAGCAAGAGAGTTCCAGAAAAACATCTATTTCTGCTTTATTGACTATGCCAAAGCCTTTGACTGTGTAGATCACAATAAACTATGGAAAATTCTGAAAGAGATGGGAATACCAGACCACCTGATCTGCCTCTTAAGAAATCTGTATGCAGGTCAGGAAGCAACAGTTAGAACTGGTCATGGAACAACAGACTGGTTCCAAATAGGAAAAGGAGTACATCAAGGCTGCATATTGTCACCATGTTTATTTAACTTATATGCAGATTACATCATGAGAAATGCTGGACTGGAAGAAACACAAGTTGGAATCAAGATTGCTGGGAGAAATATCAATAACCTCAGATATGCAGATGACACGACTCATGGCAGAAAGTGAAGAAGGGCTAAAAAGCCTCTTGATGAAAGTGAAAGAGGAGAGTGAAAAGGTTGGCTTAAAGCTCAACATTCAGAAAATGAAGATCATGGCATCTGGTCCCATCACTACATGGGAAATAGATGGGGAAACAGTGGAAACAGTGTCAGACTTTGTTTTTCTAGGCTCCAAAATCACTGCAGATGGTGACTGCAGCCATGAAATTAAAAGACGCTTACTCCTTGGAAGGAAAGTTATGACCAACCTAGATAGCATATTCAAAAGCAGAGACATTACTTTGCCAACAAAGGTTCGCCTAGTCAAGGCTATGGTCTTTCCTGTGGTCATGTATGGATGTGAGAGCTGGACTGTGAAGAAGGCTGAGCGCTGAAGAATTGATGCTTTTGAACTGTGGTGTTGGAGAAGACTCTTGAGAGTCCCTTGGACTGCAAGAAGATCCAACCAGTCCATTCTGAAGGAGATCAATCCTGGAATTTCTCTGGAAGGAATGATGCTAAGGCTGAAACTCCAGTATTTTGGCCACCTCATGCGAAGAGTTGACTCATTGGAGAAGACTCTGATGCTGGGAGGGATTGAGGGCAGGAGGAGAAGGGGACGACAGAGGATGAGATGGCTGGATGGCATCACTGACTCGATGGGTATGAGTCTGGGTGACCTCCGGGAGCTGGTGATGGACAGGGAGGCCTGGCTTGCTGCGGTTCATGGGGTCGCAAAGAGTCGGACACGACTGAGCGACTGATCTGATCTGAAGGAGTTTCCAGGGACACAGAACTTTCAGTGCTAAAATCTGAACAGTCCAAGGGCAAACTGTGCTAGTTGGTCATCCTAAGTCCTATATGGAAGTTGATGATCCCAAGGGAGTAGAAGAGAGGGTAATGAGAAGTTCCTATGACTCTACAGACAAGGCCATAGGTGTCCACTAACTTAATAAATTAATTGATGGGCTATAGTAGGTTACCAAAGTGGCCACAGTTCTTTGGAGTTACTGTCACCAACAGGTGGAGTCTATTTCTCTATCCCTTGAGTGTGTGTTAGCCTTGGGACATGTTTTGGACGAAAGCTGTGTTGAAAGCAGTATGGTATTAGTCCCAGACCTCTTGAAGGAGGTGAGGATAACTCATCCTCACTCTTAAGATGTGAGATTGCGATATGGTCCATCTCTAGCTAACCTGCTGGAGAGCACAAGGCCATATGAGAGTGGCTGCAGGCACCCCTTCTCATCTGAAGCTGTTGTTAATTTGACAGCCCAGGCCATGTGCCAGTTGGCTACAGTAACATAAATGAGGCCAGCCAAAGTCATCAGTCAAACCAGTTCATACCAGAAGAACAACTCAGCGGATCCCAACCTAAGGGACAAACTGCAGATAGTAAAAAAAGAATTGTTGTTTTAGGCTATGAAGTTTATGGCTGTGTATTGTGTAACAAAAGCTAACAGATGCTTTGATCTGTAAGATTAAAGTTGATTATTTATAATAGAAATGTAAAAACATGTCTAACATGTTCAGAATGCTTAGAATCTTTCTAAAAGGAACTGAATTAATTAACCAGCATCCACTGCTCTTCTCAAAATGTTTGTGTTTTTACTGGTATATATCATGTGTTAGGGTGTCTATCTTTATGCTTCCCAAAAATATATTATTCTCTTTCATGCTTCATGTCTTTACATGTATTCTGCTCATATGTTCACATGTCATAATTCTCCTCTTCTTTTAAACTCAGTTCAGTTACCACTTTTGGAAGTAATTCTGAACTCTGCTCTCCTCCCCTGGAAGATTCCCTGCTTGGTACTCTATTTCCAGGATGTATTTCTGTATTTATATCCCAATTCTGTCTTAAAATGATTCCTTTACAAATGTGTCTCCTCAATATTCTCAAGGCTCATTAAGCCACATCTTTGCTCTCCCAGAAACTAACAAAACCTGGCATAGTGTAAGGATACCATAAAAGTCTGAATAGGAAATCTAAAACAGAAGTATCTTTAAGGTAGTCTTGGGCATAAGGTATTATGTACTATTATTTCTGTGATCAATTTCTGTATAAAAGCCATTATATTTGACATATTCATATTAATATTTAAATTACAAATGATAGTGATTCAAAAAGAATAATATGATTACTAAAGCAACTGTAATACAATTTGGGTCTTGAAAAGTTCATTTCAAGCTTGACTTTGCTATAGGCCCAGTTTATAACTCATTTCTAAATAAAGTCAAATAATATCAAAATAGATTTGTAAATAAGAACAGAAAGTACGAACATAATCAGTTCTCTGACAGGTGGGTTGGAGGCTGGGATGCATAAAACAGTAAGGAAAGTCCTCCATGGGCTAATGTGGGAGGGATCATTTGGCGTCCTCTCTCCACAGGCAGATGGAGGCAGTTTTTCCCTGCATAGCTTCTGAGGAGGCAAAAAGGATGGAAGATTGAGATATCCATGTAGAACGAGCATAGTATTTGGCTTGGATTAAAAATAGAATGAGTTGAATTTCCCCAGGGAGAACTAAATTACCCAAGACAAGACACTTCAACATTCCTAGACTTGTTTCCATATTACTGGGCATACAACAGGTACTAATATATAAATATAAATAAATACATTAAAACTTTTGTATACATTTTAACAGAAACTGTGCCCATCTCTAAAGCAAAATTATATTCCCATTCTGCTTCCTGTCATCAGGAAATGAGATCTCCAGCTTAGTCCTGGCATTACTAAGCCAGGCCAAGAAACTGAGAGATAAAAAGCTGTCTGGTACTTCTCCAATTCAGACTCAAGAAGACTGCCACATTTCTGACATTCTTTCAAGTCAGAAGATGTTTCCAGGACTTGATAGAAAAAAATGGTAAATTTATACACACACACTCACTTACTTTCCATTTCTCCCAAAATGCCATTCAAATGACAGAAATGTATTTGTAAAAGCACAGAAACACAAAGGTAAGTAGAACAACAGAGGAAAGTAGAGTAACAAAATTCTAGAAGCTGTAAAGAAGATATATGGCAAATGACTAAACAGACTTGAGAAAACAAAGATGTTGTAGGAAGAATTAAAAGTCTTAAAAGTCAACACTGTGACACCACAAAAGTCTCATGGATTTCATACTAGATATATCTAGAAGCAGAGATGAAGGAAAAGGCAAAAAACTGAGGAACTACCTGAAAGCATATTTAAACAGCAGTCAGATTCCCACATGCTTTCCCTACTCTTTATAGTCTTATGACTCTCTCTCTTTCTCAGTCTTACAAAAGACTGAAAGATTTTTCTCTGACGAGAGCAAAATAATTGTTTAAAGTAGTCACAGTTTATGGTACGGAAAGAAACTGACTGAGAAAACACAGGCATACAGAACGCTGACATCCCTGAGCCCTAATTGGCCCTAGGAACTCCCCACTAGGAGTTTGAAAGAGTGGTTTTCTAGGAGTAATGTCTATCTCAAGAGGAAAGATCAAAAGATACTGACATCAGAGTTTCTCCAACAAAGCAGCTCAATTGAATCAACCAAAACCAAAGCTCAAATGGTATCTATAAAATCATGTAATAATTGTTCTACATTTCACAAGAAAATTTACTTCCAACTCTAGAATTGTACACTCAGTCTAAATATCAATCAGGGGTAAGGATAGATTAAAGATATTTTCAGGAAATTATTGGAAGATACGCTCCATCAAAACAAGAGAAGACACGAGATATAAAAAGCAGAATCCAACACAGGAGAGAGGAGACAGGGTTCCCCAGACAATCAAAGGTGTGCAGAAGGAGTAGATGACCAGTGCAGATCTGAGCAAATAGAAAGGCTTAGGTGAGAGTCTTCAAAGACATAAGACGTATAAAATACCTGACAGACATACATAGCTGAGACAATATGAGCTCAGACTGGTACTGACTATATATATACACATAGAAAAATAATTACAATGGGAAAAATACAATTATTTACTAGAGGGAAAACAAAAAATTGGAAAAGGAATCAAGGGTTTAATATACAAGTCAGTAAACATAATATTTGTCAACAAACAAATTAAGTGGAGAAGACTGATCTTACTCAAATTATGCAGTTAATATATTGGAAAGACCCTGATGCTGGGAAAGATTGAAGGTAGGAGGAGAAGGGGACAAAAGAGGATGAGATGGTTAGAGAGCATCACCAACTTGATGGACATAAGTTTGCACAAGCTCCAGGAATTGGTGATGGACAGGGAAGCCTGTGTGCTGCAGTCCATGGGGTCACAGAGTCGGACACAACTGAGCGACTGAACTCAACTGAATATATTGGAAAGAGGATAATGAGACACATACATATGTGTGCTTGTGTGGTGTGTAGGGAGGGAGATGAATTTTCAAATTCCATAGTGGTAAGTCAACAAGTACTACCTAAAACTGAAAAGTAAGTAGCAAAACAAACAGGTTAAAACAAAAGGATAAATACTGAGATAATCAAGTAAAGAGATGAAAGTGGATGGAGGGAGAGAGGAAGATGGGCAGGAGACCGCTGTTTTTAATAACAATAAATCTAATATAAATATTTGACACTTTTAATCATATCCATTAAAACATACTGACCAACACAAAAAGACAAAAGTATAACTGCTCTGGCTGAAAGGGTTTGAGAAATCCAGCCTGGCTGGGGTCCACTGGAACATCATAGCGGCCTTCTCACACTTACAAACAACCTAAGGGAAAAATGTTGATAGAAAGAGCACTAAATTTGGATCCCAGTTTTAGCAGATGATACCACCCAAATGGCAGAAAGTGAAGAGGAACTAAAGAGCCTCTTGATGAGGGTGAAACAGGACAGTGAAAGAGCTAGCTTGAAACTCAACATTCAAAAAACTAAGATCATGGCATCTGGACTCATTACTTCATGGCAAATAGATCAGGAGAAAGTAGAAACAATGAAGTAGTTTATTTTATTGGGCTCCAAAATCACTGCAGATGGTTACCACAGCCATGAAATTAAAAGACGCTTGCTCCTGGGAAGGAAAGCTATGACAAACCTAGAAAGCATATTAAAATTCAGAGACATCACTTTGCTGACAAAAGTCCATATAGTCAAAGCTATGGTTTTTCCAGTAGTCATGTACAGATGTGAGAGATGGACCATAAAGAAGGCTGAGTGTCAAAGAACTGATGTTTTTGATGCTTTCAAACTGTGGTGCTGGAGAAGACTCTTGACAGTCCCTTGGACAGCAAGGAGATCAAACCAGTAAATCCTAAAGGAAATCAGTCCTGAATATTCATTGGAAAGACTGATGCTGAAGCTCTAGCACTCTAGCCACCTAATGCATAGAGCCAACTCACTGGAAAACACCCTGATGCTGGGAAAGATTGAAGGCAAAAGGAGAAGAGGGTGGCAGAGGATAAAATGGTTATATAGCATCACCAACTCAACGGACGTGAATCTGAGCAAACTTCAGGAGATAGTGGAGGACAGGGAAGCCTGTTGTGCTTCAGTCCATGGGGTTGCAAAGACTCGGACATGACAAGGACTGAGCAACAACAGAAGTTTGTAACTATGACTTTCTTCTTCTCTAACATAAGAATGCCTGCTTTATCTCCCTCACTGAGCTGTTGTGAGGAAGACGTAAAATAATCTCAGTGAAAGCTCTTTATGTGTAAATAGATTTGCAAATAAACCATGTTTTATTCATCAAACATTCATTGAGTCCCCAACACATATCAGATATGGTTAACATTATTATTACTATTCCTTTTCAAATGTTGTTATAAATATAGCTTGCCTAAATATAGTGTCAGTTCTTATGAATACTCTTTGTAAGTGACAAAATAGACTACTTAGTAATCCTTTATAACTTCCTTCTGTGTTGAGGACCTGTGACAAACAGCCTCTAAGACGACCCCTAGTTCCCCCTGCCTCATGGTACTCATGTCCTTGTGTAATCCCATTCCCCTGAATAGAGAGATGACCTATGATTTGCTTCTGCCCAAAGGTGATAGGATGTCACCTCCCTATTTATGTTACATAAAATTACAACTTCTTCCTGCTAGCAGATTCTCTCTTGATACTCTCCCTTTCTAGCTCTGAAGAAGTAAACTACCATATGAACAGGTTCATGTGGCAAGAAACTGAGAAGCCTCCAAACTGAGCCCCTGAGTCAAGGAACTGAGGGCAGCCAGCAAGGATTTCACACTCTCAGTGGACAAACCACAAGGAGCTGAATCCTGCCAACAAACCTTGACAGTTTGGAAGCGGATCCTTCCCCAGTCAAGCCAGAGATGAGACCCCATCCTGGCTAACACCTTGATTACAGCCTTATGAGAGACTCTAAAGCAGAGGAGCTGAGCCATGCTTAGATTCTTAAGACAAAAACTGTAAGACAAAAAATTTTTGCTTTAATTCACTAAATTTGTGGTAACACTGTCAGCAATAGATTAATATAAATCTAAGCAGAGGAGACCATGACTAGCACCTCATCAACACTAGAGTGTTGTAAAATAAACATTGTTCAAGTCAATCCTAAAGAAATCAATATTCATTGGAATATTCATTGGAAGGACTGATGCTGAAGCTGAAGTTCCAATACTTTGGCCACTGACGGAAAAGCCGATTCACTGGAAAAGACCTTGATCCTGGGAGATTGAGGGCAGGAGGAAAAGGAGGTGACAGAGGTTGAGATGGTTGAATGGCATCACCAACTCAAATGGACATGAGTTTGAGGAAACTCCGGGAGATGTAAAGGACAGGGAGACTTGGCATGCTGCAGTCCATGGGGCTGCAAAGAGTCAGACACTCTGTTATTCAGAGACTTAGCGACTGAACAACTCTTTGCTTGTCACAGAGGTTCAAAACCTGATTGTGAAGGTCCAGTGTACATGGGTGCTCAGTAGCTCAGTTGTGCATGACTCTTTTGCAACCCCAAGGATTGCAGCATGCCAGGCTCCTCTGTCCATGAGAGTTCCCAGGCAAGAATACTGGAGTAGGTTGCCACCCTCTTCTCTAAGGAATCTTCCCAATCCAGGGATTGAACCCACCTCTCCTGCATCTCCTGCATTGGTACATGGATTCTTTACCACTGAGCCACCTGAGAATGCCCAGCCTCTAGCCTTTTTGCATCATTCATTCTCATAAGTTGCTACTGCTACACTCAAGGATCAGCACAACAACTGTGGCTGATTTCATTCTGGGCTACTACATCTTCCAATCATCAGGAAATCATATCTCCCAAATACTAAAGAATTTAAATAAGTTTCCATTTTAGCAGCATCAATCAAATGTCACTCAAAAGGTAATGTAATATTCACTTTAGTATTTTAGAGGAAAAAGCTGTGAGAGGTAACACACGAATAGAAGAAATCTTCTATTTAATATAACTATGGAAAATAATCAAGATTTTACTCCAAAAAGTATACACTATAATTCTAACACATGAAATACTTAATAAACTTTGGTTTCTGGGTAAATGAAAAGGAAATTTCCTTTGCTTTTAATCTAAAGTAAAAGGTGATGTGTGGGTGGCAATATGGTTACACTTATAGAGCATACATTATTGTACAGGAAGGAAGGGAGGCAGAGAACTAGAATTATAGAAGCAGAAAAAATTATGTGACAGCTAGGTAGGCAGCAGCACCCATTTGACTCTCCACCTACCAGCTCTCAGAGGCTTTTTTGCTTTAGAGTTACCATATAACTACATTGTAAAAGAAAAACTGTAGTTATTTGTTGTTTAAATGTCCTTATTGCACTGACTCAGGAATTGCGTGTATGTGTGGGGAAACTTTCAAAAGAGAATCTACGTACAGCTGTGGATCACTCACCTAAAGAGCAATGAGCTGAATGGGCAATCACTGAGATGGACTGTCACTTATCAAAATTTCCGTGAGTGATGCGAAGGTTAATGTGGGGGTCTGAATCTGTCAACACTCAGTTTCTTGCAGCTGTCACAATTGGACAAGCTGTCCCCATCATAAAATAATGCTTATAAGCCAGATTCAATTGAGTGGGACACATAGGAAAATTTGAAATTTGACAATAGCAGCTTTGCTATCTAGATGGTTTCATAATAAAGATGGTGTCAAGGGGTTGGACCTGACAGATTGCATCAGTGTGGAAGTCTCTCTTTAAAAAACTTAAGTCACAAATAAAGCATAAAGAGCAAATAACTAAACACATGTTGTTTTTATTTAACATTGTATTCAAGGCTAATACAGGCTTACCTTATGCTCAACAGGTACCATTTAGATCTTGTACTGCTTTGCTGCTGTCAAAAATTACCACAGATTTGGAGGTTTAAAACAATGTAAATTTATTCTCTTGTTGTTCTTGAGATCAGAAATCTAAAATCACTTTCACTGGACTAAAGTCAAGGGGCTGGCCTCTGGGGGCTCCAAGAGAGAACCTGTTCTTTGCCTCTTATAGCTTCTAGAGGCTACAAGAATTCCTTGCTGTCTGTGCCTCATGGTTCCTTCCTTCATCTTCAAAGCCAGCAAAGTAGCATCTTCATCCATCATCACATTGCCTTCTTCCTTCTGTAGTCTACTCCCTCTCTGCTTCCCTCATATAAGGACAATGTGATTACATTCAGGTTCCATCCAGATAATCCAGCATATTCTCCCCATCTTAATATCCTTAATTTAAATCACATCTGCAAACTCCTTTTACCATATAAGGCAACATTCACAGTTTCCAGGAATTAGGAGTCATTATTTAGCCTACCACAGGTCCTGTCTCTTAAGTGTCTTAATATGAAGCTATGGTAAAGACTTAATATGAAGTCTATGGTAAAGTATTAATAGCTCACATATAAGCCACCCAAAATACATTACACTTAAAAATTGATAGGCGATTGTAAATCAACATTTTTGGCTTCTAAATTCTTCAATAATTGTTATGGAGAGTTTCTGATTCATTCCTCTTGATAACCAATGTGAAAAAAAAAAACTGGACATCAACAATATTTAATAGGCCAATACTATCTTAGAGAGCTCATGAGTACTGCAGTGTGTGTACGTGTGTTTGGTGAGGGTCAGTAGATTGGATAAAAGCATATTAGAAGTGATTAATGAAGGATTTCAATGATACCTATAAGCTCTATACATGCAATGAGTCATGCTATAATAACCACTGGGGAAGGCAATGGCACCCTACCCCAGTACTTTTGCCTGGAAAATCCCATGGATGGAGGAGCCTGGTAGGCTGCAGTCCAGGGGGTCGCTAGGAGTCGGACATGACTGAGCGACTTCACTTTCACTTTTCACTTTCATGCATTGGAGAAGGAAATGGCAACCCACTCCAGTGTTCTTGCCTGGAGAATCCCAGGGACGGGGGAGCCTGGTGGGCTGCCGTCTGTGGGGTCGCACAGAGTCGGACACGACTGAAGCGACTTAGCAGCAGCAGCAGCAGCATAATAACCACTGTCAGTACTGGAAATACATCAGTAAGCATCAGGCAGTTTTAATCCAAAATACTTTGAGCAGATTTTGAAGCAGTTGCTCAGACACCTGAGGGTGTAACTATGTTTAAAGGTGTGTGGGATGTGTAGAGGAGAAAAAACTAACTTTTATTAAATGGCTACTATTTCTCAGGCACAAAGATACAGGCTTTACAAAATTTAATATTAGTTAAAGCTCACAACAACAGGTAATGTGATATTAAAAGAAGAGGAAAATAATACCCAGAGAGAACTAGGTAACTTCCCCAAGTTTGCCCGCTATCAAGTGGTATAGCTAAAATTCAAGCCTATTTGTCAAATTCTAAAAATCCACAATGGGCTTTTTGCCATATTATAAGCGACACCAATGAAGTCAAGAGTCAATAACAATGCTTCTTTCAGAAGAGCTTCTCCTCTCACCACCACCCCCTCAAAACAGAATGAGATAAGAGAAATTTAAGAAATGTCACACACTCCACAAGCTGACAATAGCTGTAGCTCACAATGGCTGCAAAACCATGTGTTAGGTCCCATGTACTGATGACATCACAAAACACAACTCAAGTAAACAGTGTTTCCCACTTTTGGGTTCCTGTTTCACTGTTCTGATGCTCCCTCTTACTTCAGTTCAGTTCAGTTCAGTTGCTCAGTCGTGTCCGACTCTTTGCAACCCCATGAACCGCAGCACGCCAGGCCTCCCTGTCCATCACCAACTCCCGGAGTTCACTCAGACTCATGTCCATCGAGTAAGTGATGCCATCCAGCCATCTCATCCTCTGTCGTCCCCTTGTCCTCCTGCCCCCAATCCCTCCCAGCATCAGAGTCTTCTCCAATGAGTCAACTCTTCGCATGAGGTGGCCAAAGTACTGGAGTTTCAGCTTTAGCATCATTCCTTCCAAAGAAATCCCAGGGCTGATCTCCTTCAGAATGGACTGGTTGGATCTCTTTGCAGTCCAAGGGACTCTTACTTAGGCACAGAAAATTCATGATATCACTTCTCCCTTATAGGGAGATATTATAAATGAGCTCTACAATCAAGCCTGATTTCTCACTCCCTCTTAGGTATAGTCTTAACTGAATGAGACTAATGTCATGGGTTTTACATGGTGGGACTAGTACATTTTTCCCTATTATGGTATCTACTTACTAAAGCTGATTCAACTGAGGTCTAATATTACAGCTCATGCTATTTTAGAGATAACTAACATCAACTTGATCCAATAGGAATTTGAGTCATTGTCACATTGGGAAAACATTTCTCATGATGTTGATCTTGTACAATAAACTGTCATTTCATCAGACTGCCTTGTGACTTTTGACCAGCATTCTTTGTCAATGATGGGATATTTCTAGCTTACTAACTGGAAGAATAGTCACTGCAGATGGTGACTGCAGCCATGAAATTAAAAGATGCTTACTCCTTGGAAGAAAAGTTATGACCAACCTAGACAGCATATTAAAAAGCAGAGACATTACTTTGCCAACAAAGGTCCATCTAGTCAAAGCTATGGTTTTTCCAGTAGTCATGTATGGGTGTGAGAGTTGGACTATAAAGAAAGCTGAGCACTGAAGAATTTATGCTTTTGGACTGTGGTGTTCAAAACTTTTGAACAGTTCAAGACTTTTGAGAGTCCCTTGGACTGCAAGGAGATCCAACCAGTCCATTCTAAAGGAGATCAGTACTGAGTGTGCACTGTAAGGACTGATGTTGAAGCTGAAACTTCAATACTTTGGCCACCTGATGTGAAGAGCTGACTCATTGGAGAAGACCCTGATCCTGGGAAAGACTAAAGGCGGGAGGAGAAAGGGAAGACAGAGGATGAGATGGTTGGATGACATCACCAACTCAATGGACATGAGTTTGGGTGGACTCTGGGAGTTGTTGATGGACAGGGAGGCCTGGCGTGCTGCAGTCCATGGGGTCACAAAGAGTTGGACACGACTGAGCAACTGAACTGAACTGGAGGAAAACTGAAGATAAAACCATCAACAGATTATTCCTTGGTGCAGCAAAAGCCTTAGGGCTTTGATTTTGATTCTGTTTGAACACATGTGCCCAGCACACAATGAGGTCAAACAACACCAAAACGTCAGAGTTTGGAGCAGAGAAAGGCTTGTTGCAAGGCCATGCAAGGAGACAGGTAACTCATGCCTTAAAAACCCCAGTCCCCAAAATTTTTCAGCAAAACTCTTTTTCTAGGAAAGATAAGTTAGGGGCATGGTTAGTTGCAAACTTCGTAGTGTCAGATCCTTTTTCCTTGAGGTCAGGCTGTGGTCAGGTCACTATATTCCTGTAAACCTCTACCAAATCAAATACTATTTTGTTCTGACAAGAACGGGCAAGGTCCCAAGGCTTGACTTTCACCCTCCAAGGTCCAAGCTCTGGTTAAGGGAAGGGGTCCCTACGTGTGCCTGTTACCGTGCCCTGGAGCATTAGTCCAGCACCCAGCCTGGGTCCTCCCATCAGTGCCCAGACCCAGTTGAAGAGGCAGATGTCAGCTGATGTCATCCAGACCCGGCCCTGCCATCCATCATGGTAGATACCCAGGACCCAGCTGGCCCTCAAGCTTGTCATTTAAACTGGAGAGAATCATTTGTATAGGGTCAATAGGAAGACAGGGCTTCCCTCGTGACTCAGGTGGTAAAGAATCCACCTGCCAATGCAAGAGACACAAGAGACGTGGGTTCAATTCCTGAGTCAGGAAGATCCCCTGGTGGAGGGCATGGCAACCCACTCTAGTATTCTTGCCTGGAAAGTCCTATGGACAGAGGAGCCTGGTGGGCTACAGTCCATGGGGTCACCAACCATCAGACATGAGGGAGCATACACACAATAGGAATACACTGATAGTCTAGCAAATGACAATCAGATTAATACTCAGCTCACAACAATCACCCTTCTTGGAGAATAGCAGCAATCACAGAGATGGACCTGAAGTAATGACATGCAATGTCCTTGCAACTTAACCCTGACCTCTGGCCACCTCCTGGGGGTAGACAACCCATTTAAGCTATACCAAGTTTTGAAACTTGAACAGAGAGACTGAAGTTTGTGGAAACTGTTACCTTAATGGCAGTGAGCATATATTCCAGTTGCTGAGGACTCCCTGGACTGGGACCGATGAAGACTGCTGCCACCATTAGGTCGGGGAGATGGGGATGGGAGAGGTTCGCTGGGCTTCAAGGCCTGGGCCCTGCCAGCAGGCAGCCAAGGGGAGAGCTCTGGAGCTCTATAGGATCCAGCCCTCAGCCTGTCCCTGGTCCCCAGCTCACCCACCAACCCCAAGGCTGGAGAAGCTGTTGAATCCCAAGGAGAAGGCTGGGATCCGCCTCTCACCACATTCTCTGTGGCCAGGACCACTGCCAGGCTGACTGACTGCAGAGCGGGGCCTCTAACTGCTGCACATTAAGGGTCACCTGCTAACAGTCTCGTGCCAACAGTCCTATAAAGGTTGTTTGCTATCAGTCTCGCGCTAACTGGTCTTAGGCTACTTAATGGTTGCATGCTAACAGCTGTGTGCCTGCCTCGCCTCATCACAATTTGGCTTCACTAAACTATTAGACAAAAAAGATAGACCAGGTAACGAATCCAAGCCAAGCCTTGACTGAGACCTCAAGCCAACAGATCTGTGTATATGTGTGTTTCATTAGGGAATAAGGCATGTCATAAAAAGAAAAACTGAGTCAGCTTTTTTTTTCTTTCTTTATAATATGTCAATACCAAAGTCACCTCCCTCACAAAGAAGGGTCATTTTTTACTCTGTACAGTCATAAGGAAGAATAGCTATCTGGTCCTTTCAGTCAACATCTAATAAGATCTGAAAGTACAATGCAAGTAAGAATTGCTTCCCAAAGCTCCTGTTTGTATTTCGGTTTATTTGCATGCATACTTGTAGAGCCATACAGACCCAAAGCAACCTGAGATAAATGTCACTCATATCTGTATCCCCCAAGCATGCACCACAATCAATAAAAACCTGTATATTGGAACTTAACTGATTAATCACCGTCTTTCCCTTACCTCCTTCAAGTATAATTCATCTTGCTTTATGTTAATGGCTATTTATGTATTCTCCCAACTCCCACTCTGAATGAAATCATCACTACCCAAACTACCCAGGCTAAAAGATCTGGGAATCAACAGTCACAGCCCCTCTCTTTCAAGTCTCAAACTGATGAGTCCAACTTCCTTATTCTACTTTCCCAGATCTGCTTGGATTTGTATCTATAATAAAGTCATAAGGGTCAAATAATGAAAAACAACCAACATCCTTACAAGGAAATAGCCTTGTAAAGTAGAATACACTGTGCTAACTTTTGCTATTTTGATCTTTCCTTGACAAGTATTTATTGACTTCCTCAATATATGACTTTGGGGATATAGATAAAACAAGAATTCAATTGTATCTCTATTCACTAAAGACTTTTTAAAGAAAAACCTCTTTTTAAAAGACTGTTATAGAACAAGGTAATTAAATGGTATCTTCCGTATGATACTTGTGTGGTATGTGAAATTTAGCCATAGCATGTATATTCATGTATATTATGTCTCACTGCTTCTATTCCTCATGCCAATTGTCTTGCTGTATCTCACTGTGCACAGTGTTGTTGAACCCATGGTAGATAAGGTGCAAGCTGGGAAGTTAGAAGAAAACTCAAGGAGCCCTAGGACCTACAGACGTGTTTATTCTCTCCTGGCTGGCACAAAAGCACTAGCTAGCAGCAGACAGGCTATACTCTCTACTCTCGTGGCTGACCCAACAGACACAGCCATGATACAGCAGTAAGCCACTTTTTAGGTGGGGCTCCTATATGCATACCGCACAAAGTAGCCCGTGACCAAGTGAGTACCTCGGGATGGGCATGCGCAGTATTATAAGTGATCTCAGCTGTTACATAAACATTATTTACAAAACGTGGGGGAAGAATGAGAGGCCTTAGGGTGAGAGAGCCTGACAATGCCACCTGGGCTAATTTACTCTTTCCCTATATTATCTAACTAGAGATAAGAGAATGCCAAATTCTCTAGGCTAAAGCTACTCAATAAATTTACAGACTGTGTTTACTTCTCTATTATCAATGGTTTTGCTGAGGCATAAAACTGTACACAGGCAAAGTGTTCAATTTGATAAGTTTTGACATGTGTATAAAGCCATCACTGTGATCAACATAATAAACACATCACCCTCAAAATTTCCTCAGGTCATTTTGTAATGTCTCCCTCTCTCCCTCCCAATTCCTTTCCCACTTCCCAGTATACAGATAATCACTGATTTGCTATCACTATAGATTAGCTTTAATTTTCCAGATTTTTATAGAAACTGAGTTATATGGCACGTACTCTATTTTTCACGTTTGTTTAATTTTGAAAATTAAAAAAAAAAACTATTTGAGGTTCATCCATGTTGTTATGCATATCAATAGCACATTCCTTTTCATTGCTGAGAAAAATATCACAAATTTTAAAAATCTATTTCTATTCATCTATCCAGAGACATTTGAGTTTTTCCATTTTGGGACTTATGATAGGCTAAATGACAGCCTTCTGAATATGTCCACAACCTAGCTACCAGAAAAGTGAAAGTCATTCGGTTGTGTCCGACTCTTTGTGACCCAGAATTCTCCAGGCCACAATACTGGAGTGGGTAGCCTATTCCTTCTCCATTGAATCACCTCACCCAGGAATCAAACCGGAGTCTCCTGCTTTGCAGGTGGATTCTTTACCAACTGAGCTATGGAAAATTCTGAAAGAGATGGGAATACCAGACCACCTGATTTGCCTCTTAAGAAATCTGTATGCAGGTCAGGAAGCAACAGTTAGAACTGGTCATGGATCAACAGACTGGTTCCAAATAGGAAAAGGAGTACGTCAAGGCTGCATATTGTCACCATGTTTATTTAACTTACATGCAGAGTACATCATGAGAAATGCTGGACTGGAAGAAACACAAGTTGGAATCAAGATTGCTGGGAGAAATATCAATAATCTCAGATATGCAGATGACACAACTCTTATGGCAGAAAGTGAAGAGGGGCTAAAAAGCCTCTTGATGAAAGTGAAAGTGGAGACTGAAAAGGTTGGCTTAAAGCTCAACATTCAGAAAACGAAGATCATGGCATCTGGTCCCATCACTTCATGGGAAATAGATGGGGAAACAGTGGAAATAGTGTCAGACTTTGTTTTTCTGGGCTCCAAAATCACTGCAGATGGTGACTGCAGTCATGAAATTAAAAGACGCCTACTCCTTGGAAGGAAAGTTATGACCAACCTAGATAGCATATTCAAAAGCAGAGACATTACTTTACCAACAAAGGTTCGCCTAGTCAAGGCTATGGTCTTTCCTGTGGTCATGTATGGATGTGAGAGCTGGACTGTGAAGAAGGCTGAGCGCCGAAGAATTGATGCTTTTGAACTGTGGTGTTGTAGAAGACTCTTGAGAGTCCCTTGGACTGCAAGAAGATCCAACTAGTCCATTCTGAAGGAGATCAATCCTGGAATTTCTTTGGAAGGAATGATGCTAAAGCTGAAACTCCAGTATTTTGGCCACCTCATGCGAAGAGTTGACTCATTGGAGAAGACTCTGATGCTGGGAGGGATTGAGGGCAGGAGGAGAAGGGGACGACAGAGGATGAGATGGCTGGATAGCATCACTGACTCGATGGGTATGAGTCTGGGTGACCTCCGGGAGCTGGTGATGGACAGGGAGGCCTGGCGTGCTGCGGTTCATGGGGTTGCAAAGAGTCGGACACTACTGAGCGACTGATCTGATCTGATCTGAGTCACCAGAACTTGCTGGTGTTTTACTATATGTGGCAAAAGGACCTTTTCATATCTGATTAATTTAAGGATATTGAGATTAGGAGATTATTCTAGATTATCTGGGTAGACTCAATGTAATGCAATCACAAGGGTCCTAATCAGAGAGAGGCAGAAGGGCAAAGAAGTCAGAGTCAGAGAAGACGATGAGACAAACACAAGGGCCCCAACAGTCTCAGCCCTTTTGTAGTATCTATAGGGCTTCCCTGGTACTTCAGCTGGTAAAGAATCTGCCTGCAATGTAGGAGACCCCAGTTCGATTCCTCCATTGGGAAGATCCCCTGGAGAAGGGATAGGCTACCCACTCCAGTATTCTTGAGCTTCCCTGGTGGCTCAGTCAGTAAAAAATCTGCCTGCAATTGCGGGAGACCTGGGTTCCATCCCTGGGTGGGAAAGCCCTTGGAGGAGGGCATGGCAACCCACTCCAGTATTCTTGCCTGGAGAATCCCCATGGACAGAGGAGCCTGGCAGGCTGCAGTCTATGGGTCACAAAGAGTCAGGCAGGACTGAGTGACTAAGCACACAGCATCAATTCAAGTCCAAAATCTCATCAGCTCAAAAGTCCTAAATCTCATCATTGAAATTATCTATGCATGTGTCTCTGGACATAAGCCATCTGGAGCAAAATACTTCTCTCTCTCTGTGGATCTGTCAAACTAGAAAGCAACTTATCTTCTCTGAAAGTATGAAATAGTAGTCCAGGCAGAGAATAATTTATAGAGATATTTCTATTCAGAAAGGGAGAAAATAAAAGGAAAATAGGGGTCATTAGTTCCAAGCAATTTTAAACTCTAACCAGGCAAACTCCATTAGGTTTCAAGGCCTAAGTATAATCCTCTGTGGCTGGAGGCTCCACCTTCTGGGTACATGGCCTTGTTCTATGGGGCCTCAGCTCTGACCTTCGAGTCATCCTTCCTTCTTCATGAAGGGTAGCACATGTTTCCAACTGTCTGTTTATTGTCTGTAGAATTTTGAAAGTACAACAGCATTTTTTTCAGTTCTTTCTCTGTCCCTTTCAATTCATACTGGCAGCATTTCTGCTGATATAAGAACCTTTGGATCTTCCTGACTCGGGGATCAAACTCTTATGTCTCTTGCCCTCCTACTTGAGGTTTCTTTACCACTAGCACTACCTGGAAAGTCCCTTAAACAAGAGGCCCTTACACAAATATATAAATATATACTAGATAACCCCATCTTTATTCCTGGTTTCTCCTGAGACAAGTGAAGGGATCCATCAGTCATATGCTTAATTTACTCAAATAGCACTCTGAAGAACAGTATGATGGTTCCTAAAAAGACTAAAATAGAGTGATGATCCAGAAATCCCACTCCTGGCATATATCCAGACAAAACTCTAATCCAAAAAGATACATGCACACAATGTTCATAGCATCACTACTCACAATAGTCAAGACATGGAAACAACCTCAACGTCCATCAACAGATGAATGAATAAAGAAGATGTAGTGTGTGTGCTTATAAATATTCATTCATCTGTGTGTGTGTATATATATACACATACACACAATGGAATACAACTCAGTCATAGCAAAGAGTGAAATAATGCCATCTGCA
This sequence comes from Tragelaphus eurycerus, assembly GCA_935064755.1. NCBI lineage: Eukaryota > Metazoa > Chordata > Mammalia > Artiodactyla > Bovidae > Tragelaphus > Tragelaphus eurycerus. The sequence continues at coordinate 84,061 of CAKXYN010000421.1, read as the reverse complement.
GGAATATGGATGGATCTAGAGATGACCATACTAACAGAAGTCAGAAAGGGAAAGAAATAGTGTATGATATCACTTACACATGGAGTCTAAAATATGACACAAATGAATCTATCTACAAATGGAGAACAGATTTGTGGTTACCAAGGGTAGCAGGGGGAGGGATAAATTAGAAGACAGAGCTTAAGAAGTTCCTGTTTTTAAGGAATTTATACTTTTCATCAGACTTGAATTTATTGGTATAAAGTTGCTTTCTCTGTAAGTATCCTATTCATACCTCTAAGATGTATATTGATGACCTCTCTTTCAGATATGAACTTCCTAAGCTTACTCAAGTAGAAAATACATAAAATGTATATCTCTGTGTCTATAAGTCATTGAACTTGTAGATTAAAATCTTCTCAAAATTTATTCCTAAGTATTTTTTAAACTACCATTAATGAAATTGTTTTCTTAATTTCATTTTCCAAATATTTATTGCAAAAATGTATTTATGGCTACTATTTTACCTTTCGTCATATGACTTATATCTCTTTTTCCCTTTATTCCACTTTTCTGGTTTTATTTTATAGAAAGTGAATATTTTCTAATGTGGCATTTTAATTTCTTTAATATATTTTACTATATTTTAAAGTATTTTCTTAGTGGTTGCTAGGGCGTATCATAAACATCTTAACATCAAAATCAGCTTCAAATCAAATTTATACTAACTTAATTCCAGTAAGACATAAAAATGTTATTACTACTTCTTTACCTCATTTTTGTGGTATTACTGTAATATATATATATATCCATAAATACCACAAATCCATCAATAAATTTTTAAAATTATACTTTACATAATTTTGTGTCTTTTAAAGAAGCTGAGAGAAGAAAAAAACAAATATATATTTATACTTTTTGTTATATTTGTTACATTAACCTTCTTATTTCTGGTTCTCTTCATTTGCTCTGGTGAATTTAATATTTGGAGTAATAACCATAGACCAATACAGTTTTGCTTCCACTCATCTCTTTTAGTGTTACTGGCAGATATATTTCTATGTAATATGCTCCATAATATGTATTGTTTTATAGGATTCCTTTTTAAATCAGTCATGAGAAGAATGATAAAAACTTGTGTACTGTTTTATAATTATATAATTACTGTTACTGGTTCTGTTTTTTTTATGTGTATTTAATTTACACTGGGATCTTTTCCTTTCAGCCTTAAGAATTTCCTTTAGTAGTTCTTATAAGCCAGGTCTGCTGGGGACAAATTCTTTCATTTATTGTTTATCATGGATTATTTTTATTTTGCCTTAATTTTTCAAGATAGAGTTTTCTGATTGAGGTTTTGTTTTTGTTTTGAGGGTTTTTTCTGGCACACTTTTAACATGGTTATCCCATTGACTTCTGGCCTCTAATGTTTTTGATGAGAAATCAACCATTACTCTTATTAGAGTTCCCTTATAAATGACATATCATTTTTCTCTTGCCAGTTTCAAGATTTTCTCTTTGCCTTTGACTCTCAGCATTTTTACTATGATGTGCTTGTTTATGAATTTATTTATGTTTATCTTACTTGGAGTTGAGTTGGTTGAGCTTTCTGGATGTATAGATTATTATTTTTAATATGTTTGGGAAGTTTCAGCCATTAAGTCCTCAAATATTTTTCTGCCCTTTTCTCTCTTTTCCTTCTGATATTCACATTACACATATGTTGTGGTTAATGATGTTCTACATTTCTCTGAAGGTCCATTCACTTTCTTCATTCCCCTTTTTCTCTTTGCTCTTCAGATTATGTAATCTTTATTAATTCACCTTCAAGTTCAGTAGATCTTTATTTGAAAGTGCAAATCTACTTTCTAGCCCCTCAAGTTTTTCTAGTAAATTTTTCATTTCAGGTCTTGTACTTTTCAACTCCAGAATTTCCATTTGGTAGTTTATCATGTATATCTCTTTATTAATATTTTCTGTTTGATATGAAATTGTCATCATACTTTCCCTTACTTCTTTAACAATATTTCCTTTAGTTCTTTGAACATATTTACAACAACTACTTTGAAGTCTTTGTTACAAAAACATCTAATCTGCCTCACAATTTTTTATTTACAGTGCTTCTTTGCATGTCTTGCAATTTTTTGTTGGAAATGGGACATTTTGAGCAATATATTGTAGAATCCTAAGTACTCTCCCACCTTCCACTTTGGGGATTGTTATTACCATTTGCTTGCTTATTAGTTATTGGTTGGATTATTTTAGTTCAGGCTATTTACCACTGCAGTGTTATACTTCTGATCTGGCTCCTTGAGGAGCAAGATGTGTATGTTTGCCGACAGTTACTGGTATGGCAGGGGTTTTGGCAGGACTCTGACTGTCTCTCTGACCACACTCATTTGATTTCCCTGGTGCCTAAATTACTCTACAGATTAGTCCAATCAAATTCCAGCTCCTTTGAAGGAGTAATTGCCAAGATCAGTGTTTGAGATTTGTTTTGAGCTCTCACAGCCTCTTCTAAACTATCTTTTTTTACCTGTTTCTCTGCTTTTCCTTCCAGGTAAAATCTCTGAGCCTGGGCTCTGGAGCTGGGGATAGAAACAGTGGCACGTATGTTTCTGAGTGACATCTCCACTTTAGGAGCTGAGTACCCATTAGGATGGAGAAGAGGAAAAGATAGACAGCAGCTTTAACTCTTCTTGAGCTGCCTCACCCAGAGTGTATATATCACCTCACAGGCCAGGGCAAGGGTGATCAGTGCCCCAGCATTCTAAGGAATGCCACACCCAAAACAGAGATTTCATCCTGTAAGTTGGAACTGGGCAGAAAAAGGGAGCCCCACTTCTTGTTCACTGTCTCCCAAAATTTAGCTTCAGTATCAGGTAGCTGGGGAAGGATGAAAAATGCTGATGTCCTATCCCTCGCCAGAGGACAGAGTCCTGACTGGGAGCTGGGCAGAGAGGGAGCCCTCTGTTAATGGTTGTAACCAGTCTGGATGACGTTTCCATCTCACTGAGTTGAAGTAGGGGAGGGAGGGAATAGGTCAAAGTTTACATACCATAGATTGTAGCTGTTCTTACCAAAATAAAATGTTCTTGAATAAATATTTCTCCATTTACTGTTTATTCATAGGGCAGTTTCCAGAGATAGTAAATGATTATTTTTCACCATTTTCAACAGTTTTGCTGAGGAGGGGTCTGCTGAGCTCTTCATGAGGTCATGCTAGAAGTCCCTCTGGTGAATCAGTTAACAAGAGTGGTAAGATAATTCAACAGAGTCTTTTTCAAAAAATGGTGCTTGACAATGGATATGGAAAAAAATAAACTCAACTCTTCCCAATACTATGTATAAAATAATTTGAAATGAATCATATACTAAAATGTAAACCTATAAAACTTCTAGAATAAAATATAGGAGAAACTGTTTGTGACTGTGACTTTGAAATAGGTAAAGATTTCTTAAGCAGGGCACAACAAGCATAAATCATACACCAAAGAAATTGTTAAATTAGACTTCATCAAAATTTATTAAAGCTTGTCCTTCAAAAGACACTGTTAGAAAAATGGAAAGGCAAGCCACAGACTGTGAGAATAACTTTGCAAACCATAAATCTGATAAGGGACTTGCTTCCAAGCTATATAAATAACTATTTCAACTAGATATTAAGAACATAATTTTTAAATGGGCAAAAGTTAGAACAGATAACTTCACCAAAGATATGCAAATGTAAAATGAGCATATGAAATGATCCTCAATATGACTAGTCTTCAGAGAAATGTAAATTAAATCACAATGAGATTCCACCATACACTTATTAGAATGGCTAAAATTCAAAAGACTGGGTATTAAGCAACTGGAATATTCATATATTACCGGTAGGAAGGTAATATGGTACAGCCACATTGGGAAGCAGTTTGGCAATTTCTTTAAAAGTTAAACATACACATAACACACAATGCAAAAATCCCACACTTACACATTTACCACTACTACAAAAGAAATAAAAACACAAAGACTTGCATGCAAATAGCTTTATTATTATAGCCAAAACCTGAAACAACCCAAATGTCCATCAACAGGTAAATGGATAAACATATTGTGTTTAAGCTGTACAGAGGAATAATACTTAGCTATAAAAAGTAATGAATATATAACTAAGAAAGTCAGGAACAAAGGATTATAAAAATCTATTTATACGAAATTGTAGAAAAGACAAATTATAATGATAGGATGCAGATTGGTGGCCACCTAGGAGTGGGATTATTGGATGGGAATTGATTACAAAGAGTAATGAGGGATATTTGGGGAGATGATGGAAGTATTCTTTAGCATTATTGTAGTTCTCATTATAGTACAACATACTTTCAAATTCATCTCACTGTACCTTTAAAGGGTGAATGGTAAATTTTATTATATATAATTTATACCTCAGTGAAGTTTTTTTTAAGACCAATGGGAATAAAATATGAAATAGTTTAATAGTGGGAAAAGATCAGAGAGATTGAGATACTTAGTCCTTACATATTGAATAAGTTAGCATATCGGACATCAAGAGATTTCTGAAATCATGTCAGCAAATACCAACTGAAATGTTCTTCTGTCAAGTCATTTCCATTGTTATAAAAAAATATTTCTTTTACACCAGATTTGTGAAAATTTGGTTTAAAAATAATCACATTATCTCAGCTTGGTGTTAATTTTCCTTGCCATTAAAAAAAAAAAAAGTGCTGAGATGTCATGGCTAACAAAGCTGGGGTTTAATTCAACAGAAATTCACATACTTTCTCTCCTCCTACAGACAGAGTATACTTTCCATCCCCATCACCTTTATACTTGGCCATATGACTTGCTTTGGCCAACACAATATAAGCATGTGGGATTGTTTGCAGAGTTTTAAAGTCCTTGCATAGTTTGGCTTGCTCTTAAATTCATATATCAACATATGAATACAAACAAGGTACCCGGTGTCTTTTTAAACTAGACCTCAGAATGAGATATGAGGTACAAACCTGAACTTGCCTCAAAGCCAGGAACTTAACCATATCCTAAAGCAAGCCATTTATAAGAGGGAAAATTAAACCCTGCCTTGGTATGACAATGAGATTGGTGGAGATTTGTTACTCAATATTAGTGTGGCAACAGTAGACTAACAGAGCAGCTAACATTTGTGGCAAATTCACAGTATTCTAAGTACTGAGCTAAAAACTTCACATGTACTACACACTTAATTGTCACAGTGACTCTGCAAGAGAGAATATTTTAATTGTCCTTTTTACCCCATGATGAAATTGAAGCACAAAGGGAATAACTGCATTATCCAAAGTCTCAAAGCTAGTAAGTAAGCAAGCAGGATTTAAACCAGGATGTCATACTCTAATACTCTCTTATTCATTCTACTTTATTAATTAGATGGAACATCTAAGCAGGGCCCAAAATGAAGAAGGAAATGGCAACCCACTCCAGTGTTCTTGTGTGGAAAATTCCATGGACAGAGGAGCCTGGTGGGCTACAGTCCACAGGGTCACAAAGAGCTGGAAATTACTGAGCAACTGAGCAAAATGTAATAGCAGAGTGACTGTTATCAATAATTTTAAAAGAAAATGTTACTCAAGATGATATTTTTCTATATTTACAACAATATTTATTATCAGACTACAATGAATATACTGATTATCAAGACCCAACTGGGTTTAAAAATTATATTTTCCAGTTAATGGCTAACACATTTCTAAACAATGGAAAAAGGCTTTCATCCAATACCCACAGAATCCTTCTGTCTCTTCCACCTACCTTGCTAATCTTCATATCTGTATCTACCCCCAGCTCCTGGGTTCTCAGTGTCTGGGAAAACTGTACTGCCTTGAATCTATTGCAGTACTATTATTCAAAATGCTAATGGGACCTTCCATATTGCTTTGCAGTATTGTGCTTATCCACACCTATTCCCTTTTTCATCTCCCACAGCAACCATTCCTATCTTTAATCATTATAATAAGCCCAAATTTCAATATCATCTTTCATTCTCTGAGGACTTGCTTCCAATTTCACAGAGGAACATTTCTCATCTCAGGCTGAAATCCATCTTCATCTCTTATTACCCCAACTCTCATGTTTCAGATAACTAATCTCGTAAATCCAAATTCTTGAATCTCCTTCTTCTACCCTCTACCTTGTTGTATGCATTTACCATCTCTGTTTTTCTTCCTGCTGGAAACCTACATACTCATTTCTTCCACTTTCTAAACCAACCTTCCCACAAACCTGATTCCCTCCACAAACTACCAACTCAGGTCTCCCCTTGATTTCACTATTAAACTTCTTGACAAAGCAGTCTATATCAACTATCCTCACTTTTCACCTCAAATTCATTCCTTAATGATCTACAATTTAGCTTCCCCTTCTTTGAAATTTACCAAAACTATTCTCTCAAAAGACACCAACAATTTCCAAATTACCCAAGTAAATAGTATTCACTCAGTTATCATCCTAGTCAAGCCCCTCTACAGTTTTAAATGACACTGTCAACTACAAACTTCAACTCCATTCCTCCAGACCTAACTGTTCCTCATTCTAGGTTCCCTATTATGGTTACTGTTACCACTATCCATTGAGTCATTCAACCTCGAATTGAAGGTCAACTTAGTCTCTTCCTTCTCCCCTACCACATCATACTCTTACCTTCTCCAATATTCCAACCCCTATTATTACTTAGTTCAGCTCTCGTCATTTATCAGCTGCTGCTGCTGCTGCTAAGTCGCTTCAGTCGTGTCCGACTCTGTGTGACCCCATAGTACGGAAGCTCACCAGGCTCCCCTGTCCCTGGGATTCTCCAGGCAAGAACACTGGAGTGGGTTGCCATGTCCTTCTCCAATGCATGAAAGTGAAAAGTCAAAGTGAAGTCGCTCAGTCGTGTCCGACTCTTAGCGACCCCACGGACTGGAGCCTACCAGGCTCCTCCGTCCATGGGATTTTCCAGGCAAAAGTACTGGGGTGGGGTGCCATTGCCTTCCCCATTTATCAGCTGGATTATTCAAAAAGTCTTATTAATTTCTGGAATCAAGTCTTGTAATGCATTAAATCCACCTTCCATGCCTTCCATACTCCTAAAAATAATCTTTCAGCAATACAAATTTAATGAAGTAATACCAACTCTCCCTCCCACAGCTTGCCCCCCACCAGGTTTAAAAACCTTCAGTGGGCGTTAAGTGGGTATCCATTACCTAGAAGATAAGGACAAAATGAATTCTTAGGGAATACGAGGTAGTTTCATGGCTCCTTCTACAGAAGTATTTCCTGATCACCTCCCTATACCATATCCTTTGCATCTTACACTTCACTCAGCAAAACTCCTTCTAGTTTTCAAGCACAAATCATGCTGTTTAATGCCTTAGTGTCTTTGGTGGTACTGTCCTCTCTGTGTGAAATGCTATCCATACTCCCCCTCAACCCTGTTTATCTGAAGAAAACCTAACATCTTTTAATATGCAAACTAACATCAGCTCTCTATGAAGCATTTTTTGCTCCTTATTTCCTATGTCCTCAACTATGTCTGAACATATTTCAGCAAAAGGTAGCATTTGCTTTATATGTCTTTCTCCTCCTACTAGACTTTAAGTAGATTAGACTCCTTAGGAACCATATCTTAATTACCTATGTATGCCTAGTGCTTAGTATTATGTCCAACATATACTGTATCCTTATTATACATTTCTTGAAATTCCTTCCTCCTCAGTTCCTTTAATACCACCCTTTCCTATCTTTTCCCCTACTCATATAATCTTTCAGTTCTTTCTCAAAAAATGTTTCTCAGCTTTTCAGGTCTTTGTTTTATTTTTTCCTTGTTTATCTCTACCAACTCAACTATCTTAGACAATCTTGCCCCTCTGATCTACCTCATTGCCTCCGATTATCAGCTATTGATCAATAATCTCCAGATAAGCAACTCCCAACTTCTACCCTAAGTTACAGTTCCATGGACTTTCTTGTACTTTCAATAATTAAAATTCAGCTATTGAAAGACTCCTGCATGCATGCTAAATCATTTCAGTTGTGTCTGACTCTGTGCAATCCTGTGGACTGCATCCTGCCAGGCTCATCTGTCCATGGGATTCTCCAAGCAAGAATACTGGATTGGGTGCTCCCACCCAGGGATCAAACCCATATCTCTTAAGTCTACCTACATTGACAAGCAGGTTCTTTACCACTAGCACCACCTGGAAAGCCCTGAAAGACTCTTACATGACAGTAATTATATCAGATGTGTATCAGAACACATATCCATTAATACATGTGCTCTCATTCAATCATCATGGCAATCCTATAAAGCAGGTACAATTCCTTTTTTAGAATGAGCAGAGACATGGAATTTATATAATCTGCCCAAGGTCATATAGTTAAAAGGTACTGACACTGGGAGTTAAGCTCAGGATCAGTGAAATCCCATTTTAGAATAATATTTACCACTTATTAGATTCCACCAAATCAACAAGTTCACATTTATTTTATCATTTCCAAACTCAAATCATTCTACTTATATGATTTATGTCTCCATCCATGATATTAATATTACCAGCAACAATACAGAACACTTTCAAGTCGTATTTAATTCCCCTAATTTTCCCATATTCATTTGGTCACTAAACCATATTCTATGTCTGAAAAGTCTCATGAAGCACCACTGCCTCTTCATTGCACTATCCCAGTAGCCACCCCACTATTCTCCTGGAGGTCTGTGCCCTCCAGCTTACCTTCCATTTCTCTGAGAGTTTTTTTCTAAATGAATCTGACTGACCTCTGGAGAAGATGGCTATCTGAGTACACATGGGCAGTTCTCTTCTCCACTTCCTAAGATTTCAATCATAATGATCAGTGAAACTTCAAAAAACGGTACTGGAAACCACAATGAATGGCATGTCATATTACAAAACTGAAGAATGTTTGCAAGGTATAATGCCAACAGGACTTCATTGAAGGAAGAATTTGGCCCCAAGTAAGACTCTTTACTTATTAAGAAGTAATTTATCTGAGAGGCAAGTAAAGAGAACCAGCAGGATTCCACAAGTATGCTCAATTTTGGAGATATGAGGCTGAAGGTGAAAGAAGAGTGTGCAGCAATGGGGAAATTCTATGGAGTACCACAGCTGAGATCCCAGGTAGACATCAGACAGATGCCAACTCTCCACATCCCTTCAACTGTAAGGGTATTTATTAGGTTCTCTGGGTGGTCTAAGACAGCTATCCTCCCCTTGACTTCATGCAAAACTTAGGGACTACTTCCATCAATCAAACTGGAGAAGGTATTCACGTATTATGGTATCTCTAACATTTCTCTGTCAATGTCCTGGACTTCTTTGATACTTTATATGTGTTTAGGGGTATAAATGCTCTAAATATTGTCTAACCTATTTCACACTAACTTCTTTATAAATTCAAAATCATGTGGCCTTGAACCTCACTTTGGAGTATGGCATCTATTATTTTAGATCTTTAAAAGAAACTCCCATTTTAACATCTTATTACTTTAATACCTTGGGTAATTCTCTCTCACTCAAGATAGAGACTTTTGCTCTTTCTTTCTCTTCTGCCTAGAATACTTATCCCTGAGGAATTTTTTGGCTGATTGTTCCATGTCCTTCACGTCTTTGCTCAAATATTATCTTCTCAGTGTGACCTTCTGTGAGCATCCCAGCTTACAGAAGCTTAAATCCCTTATTCTACCTTAATTCCTTCTCTATTTTTCTCCACAGCACTTATCTTCTATCATACTATTTTCAAATTTTTATTGTATTTTCTCTCTCCTCCCACTTAAATGTAAGTTCCATAAAGGACACTATTTTAAAAAATACTGTACTATTATAATAATAAATACTATCATGAATACTATCATATGAATACTATTATACCTCTGTGAAATATTCCAGGAATCAGATTTAGGAACAGCACTGTTTCTGGCCTGCATATAGCATGCCAGATAAGAAAACCACTGGGTAATATGAGAGCATACTGTAATTTACAAGAAAGGACCAATGTGAGGGTAAGAAAAATATTACCCTATAAAATCAAGTTAATTTTAAAAATAAGAAAACATTTGTACACATGTACACATAAGTTATGTGTGTGTTTGTGTGTGTGCTCTAAGCCAAATCAAAGAAAAAACAAAATAGTCTTCTAAGCACATAGTTTATATGAAACAAAGATGCTGCTGCTGCTAAGTCACTTCAGTCATGTCTGACTCTGCGCGACCCCATAGACGGCAGCCCACCAGGCTCCTCTGTCCCTGGGATTCTCCAGGCAAGAATACTGGAGTGGGTTGCCGTTTCCTTCTCCAATGCATGAAAGTGAAACAAAGATAAGCAATAACAAATGGGAATAAAAACTAGATTCTGACCAAAAGATCATTATCACATAGGAATCACAAGGAAAAAATGAAAGCAGGCTTCTGCCAAAGAAAATAGTATTTACGACCATAAATAGTAAATTAGCAAAATGATTACACACAGGAAAAGATAAAATATAGAATACTGCAAAATTTCTAGTTCACACAACTGTATACATGGTAATAACCTCTCCTGAGTTAGAATTAACTGAGGAAGAGCGGGACAGTTTGAATGAGGTTTTAGAAATGTTGAAATCTGAATGCCTGAAAACATGTCCAGGGTAAACTTAGAAGTATAAATATGGAACTCAAGAGAAGGCTGTGGTTAATGATACATTACTGGGGATCTTTGACATATACGTGGTAGTCCAAGCCTCGAGAGTACAGAGACCATCATGGTATGTGGTGGTGGTGATTTAGTCAGAAAGTCATGTCCAACTCTTGTGACCTTATGGACTACAGACTACCAGGCTCCCCTGTCCATGGGATTTGTCAGGCAAGAGTACTGGAGTGGGTTGCCATTTCCTTCCCTAGGGGATCTTTCTGACCCAGGGATCAAACCCAGGTCTCCTGCATTGCAGGCGGATTCTTTACTGACTGAGCTACCAGGGAAGTCACACGTAGGTGTATCATGTAAGTTTATAAGACAGCTCAACAACAAAGTATTTGGACAGAAGAGAGATAAGGAAGTGAAGCAGTGTGTCACAGAAAACAAGGGATGTGAAAGTTTCCTGAGGAAATGCTTTTCAAAATGAACAATGACAAACATCTGTCTGGTTACATAAGCTCCAGAGAAAGGTCTTATTGTCCACATTTCCCTATATTTATTCTTGCTGGTGGCTCAGTGATAAAGAATCTGCCTGCCAATGCAAGAGACAAGTTTGAGAAGATCAAGATCTTCCCTGGGTCAAGAAGATCCCTTGGAGATATGCATTTTACTGTAAATTTGATCATTTACAATTAAACCATAGACTTGCATGCTTGTTCACAGAAATAATGCCAAGACAGGTTGAGGGCATTAAGAAATCAGATCAGATCAGTCACTCAGTCGTGTCCGACTCTTTGCGACCCCATGAACCGCAGCACGCTAGGCCTCCCTGTCCATCACCAGCTCCCGGAGGTCACCCAGACTCACACCCATCAAGTCAGTGATGCCATCCAGCCATCTCATCCTCTGTCGTCCCCTTCTCCTCCTGCCCTCAATCCCTCCCAGCATCAGAGTCTTCTCCAATGAGTCAACTCTTCGCATGAGGTGGCCAAAATACTGGAGTTTCAGCTTTAGCATCATTCCTTCCAAAGAAATTCCAGGATTGATCTCCTTCAGAATGGACTGGTTGGATCTTCTTGCAGTCCAAGGGACTCTCAAGAGTCTTCTCCAACACCACAGTTCAAAAGCATCAATTCTTCGGCGCTCAGCCTTCTTCACAGTCCAGCTCTCACATCCATACATGACCACAGGAAAGACCATAGCCTTGACTAGGCGAACCTTTGTTGGTAAAGTAATGTCTCTGCTTTTGAATATGCTATCTAGGTTGGTCATAACTTTCCTTCCAAGGAGTAAGCATCTTTTAATTTCATGACTGCAGTCACCATCTGCAGTGATTTTGGAGCCCAGAAAAACAAAGTCTGACACTGTATAAGTTTTGCAATTTTAGGGACTAATATGACAAAGTCTGTGATACAAAGGGTGCATAATTTAAAAACCCATGTATTTTGCTCTTTACTAAACTGCTAAAAGTCAAATCAATAAAAATATACATTAAAATGACTTTGTGCTTAAGTTCTTATTCTATGATTGCTTTTATGAACAATTACAAATCCTAGAAATTATTTTTGAGCATATCTTCACATCCTTATATTTCTCCAGGCAATGCTATCTATCAGTGTCTTTCTTTCTCTAAACTAGCCTTGATAACAAATCCTTTTGACCTCATGCTACTATATCAGCTACATCTGAGTGTTTCCTAATTCATAGCCTACCTGGCAGAAACTCTGCTTTATTCAGATAGGGTCTGAATAAGAAACCTCTTCAAAGAAAGTACTTAATTATAATATATAATTATATCAGAGTGTTGCTACAAAATGGACTTCTATTATTGTAAGCCTACAAATATAGGCAAAGACTTTCATCCCAAGTACAACAAAATACTTGTTATATTGGAAAAGCTTTATATATCTTTATAACTTTCCTGATTTTAATTGTATTAATTCTGAAAGATATGTCATTAACTATCCTAATGAAATATGGTGATACTGAAAAAACATTAAAATATCTGGAAAATAAGAGATATTGGGAGTAATAAAGAAGGGAGACAATGAGGGAAAGAGCGTCAAATGAATTAATTTTTACTTAAAAAATTCATAGGGTTAGTTTCTCCTTTACGAGAGTCAATTAAATAATACTCTCAAGGTACCTTTTCTCAACATACACTAAATAGTATAGGATTTTGCAGAAGGTACCAATCCCAGGACTCAATCAGGGATGTAGAAACTTCTAACCTAAAGCACAGGTAGAAGATTGTCATTAAAAGTTTCACTTACAACTGTGACTCCAGGAGAGAACTTATAACTAAATGACCCATGATTAAAGACAAAAGCTTAAGGAACACTGATGTTGAACCATAACAAACTAACGAGAGCATGAAAACAATAAAGGTCCAAATTTGCTGCAAGCTCACCTTCATCAGATTTTAAGCTCCACTATTCTGTTCAGAAGTCGTTAACAATACATAAAAAAATCCCTCTAAGCACTTCAAAAAACAATATTAAAAAGAGTGAAATTAATGGAGATCCTATCATGTGGCTTTTCACTTAATGAGAATAAAGTCTTTCCATCATTGCAATTTGCAGTTAAGTACAAACAACAGGCTCAATTTTCTATCTTATCACATGGGGAAAAGCACTAAAATAATGTTTTAAACTGTTACTTTTGTATGCACAAGATGTAAGCATCATATTGTAAAAGTATTTTTATGCTATAAACATAACAAAATTGTAATTTACATTTTAATACAAAAACACAAAACCTGTCATTTTAGTCTTTTTAAATATTTAAAGTAAATGGATTGTATCATTTGTCATATCAAAAAAATAAATTCACTTTTAATATTCATAATTATATTTCATGACACAATACTTAACTATATCTGAAATATATCATTTCTTATTTTTAAAATATATTCTGTTAAAAAATGACAATACTTAATGGTGTTCAAGAAATCACACAGAACGATAGTAGTTCATGAGCCATGTATGTTGAAAAAGTATGTTCTTAGACAAGCATGATTGATTCCATTATACCAGTCATGACAAAAATGACTTAGAAATAAAAGTAATTTGTGTCACCATTATATAGCTGATGAGTGACAACACTAAAATTTAAACCAGAACTTTGAGACTCTTAACTCATTTTACGAAACCATGATATCAGTGAATGAATTCTATTAGCTCAAGGTTTCTAAAAAAAGGTATTTCCATATCTAGTGAGTGCAAGATCAGTTACTCAGTCATGTCTGACTCTTTATAAGCACATGGACTATAGCCCATGGGATTATCCCAGCAAGAATCCTGGAGTAGGTTGACATTTCCTCCTCCAGGTGATCTTCCCAACCCAGGGACCAAACCCACATCTCCTGTGGCTTCTGCATTGGCAGGCAGATTCCTTGCTATTGAGCCACCTAGGAAGCCCTCCCATATCTAGTATATGCCTTTGCTGAGCCAAAATCAAATAATGATACCAATATAATTAAATGAATAATTCAGTATAACAAATATTGTCTTTAATCTCTTCACATATTTACTATTCAAAAATTAAATGATTACATTAGCCATCTGGTTATTAACAAATCCAAACTAAAATTTCTTTCCCCAATATCACCAATGATTTCCTATTAACTCTAAAGGCCATTTTCAGTTTTCATTGATTTTGGTGTCTCAGCAGTGGGCTAGTTCCCCTCAAATGTTCTCATTTGGTTCTTGTCCTAATACTATCCTGAATTTTTCTCTCTCTCTCTTTACTTCTTTGTCTATATACAAACACTGTAGAGGAAAATGTTGAGTTAAGTTCACATTGACAGAAATTCTAGATACAGACACTGCTTGATGAAATTAAATATAAATATTACAGAAAGATATCATTGCAACAAAAATGTGAGAGTCAGCAACATTATCCAGGATACACACAGATGTAAACTTCTAGGTTCCAAAGTTCTCACTAAGGAAGGATTCTACTAAGGAGAGCCATGTCAGATCAGACTTATAAGAAGCAGAGCTGTCCCATCATGACTTAACCTTATACATAGAAGCAATCCAGCATGCAGTCTGAGATTAAAGATGAAGACTGAAGGTACATTTTTAAATCTTCAAGTTGTATGATTTATAATGTGATTGCAAGAGTACTATACATAATACAATCAAGTATTTTTCAGTTGAGTCACTCAGTCATGTCCGACTCTTTGCAACCCCATGGACTGCAGCATGCCAGGCTTCTCTGTCCATCGCCAACACCAGGAGCTTATTCAAATTCATGTCCATCGAGTCGGTGATGCTATCCAACCATCTCATCATCTGCCATCCCCTTATCCTCCCACCTTCAATCTTTCCCAGCATCAGGGTCTTTTCAAATGAGTCAGTTCTTCACATCAGGTGGCCAAAGTATTGGAATGTCAGCTTCAACATCAGTCCTTCCAATGAATATTCAGGACTGACTTCCTTTAGGGTTGACAGGTTGGATCTCCTTGCAGTCCAAGGGACTCTCAACAGTCTTGTCTAACACCACAGTTCAAAACCATCAATTCTTCAGTGCTCAGCTTTCTTTATAGTCCAACTCTCACATCTATACATGACTACTGGAAAAACCATAGCTTTGACTTTTGTTGGCAAAGTAATGTCTCTGCTTTTTAATATCCTGTGTAGGTTGATTATAACTTTTCTTCCAAGGAGCAAGCGTCTTTTAATTTCATGGCTGCAGTCACCATCTGCAGTGATTTTGGAGCCCCCAAAATAAAGTCTGTCACTGTTTCCACTGTTTCTCCATCTATTTGCCATGAAGTGATGGGACAACAGGCCATGATCTTAGTTTTCTGTATGTTGAGTTTTAAGCCAACTTTTTCACTCTTTTCTTTCACTTTCATCAAGAGGCTCTTTAGTTCTTCGCTTTCTGCCATAAGGGTGGTGTCATCTGCATATCTGAGGTTATTGATATTTCTCCTGGCAATCTTGATTTCAGCTTGTGCTTCATACAGTCCGACATTTTGCATGATGTACTCTGCATATAAATTAAATAAGCAGGGAGATAATATACATCCTTGACATACTCCTTTCCCAATTTGGAACCAGTCTGTGGTTCCCTGTCCAGTTCTAGCAAGTAGTTTTAAAAGTCCTTAATCTTCATATTCAGACTCTCTAGGAAAGCACAGTCCAACTTCAGGTAGGACTGATGTAATAATCCAGTGATTCCTAGTTATTTCATTTAATATTTTCTAAAATAAACATAATAGCCTAGGAGTAAGAAAAAGGTTGCAGCCTTCTTCAATAATTTGATATAGAAACTACATCTTTCCAGGCTCTCTTCATCAGCAACAGATTCAAACTCAAAGCCAGTTTATACTGACCATGCAGAAATAAGTACATTTCAAGGATGCCAGGTATAGCTAAAAAGAACTCCCTGAGATGTGACTGAACACTTTTGTTCAAGGAGAGATGACCCACTACCCAAGCTCTGATGTGGGCACATAATCCAGGCCTGACCAATCAGTGTATATACATCTCTGGGGACACTAGTATTGGGCCATATGTCAAAATGTGACCAAGGTTAGACATTTTTCTGGAATTTGGGGAAAGATGACTTTTTAGTGGAATTGTTAAACTAAAAAGATTTTTAAATATTTGGTTACTTACATTCTTTGCCACCTGCTGGGGAAAGCTTGCTTGAGAATGTGTATAGTATAATCTATATCAAATAGAGGAAAACAAAACTGAGAGATGGAGAGAAATAGATAACAGATTACATTGTTTATTTTCATCCGACCATACATAAATGCTTGGATTTTTCATTTATGTGAGTTAATGCATTATTTTATTTTTATTTTTTTGCTTAAGTCAATTTGAATTGGTTTTACAGAAATATATATAAAATTAGAAAATCATGTACTGCAGAAATTTAGAAAATTTTCTCTTCATATTTTCAACAATGACCTGGTTTAATCTACATATAGGTGTCACCAAGTTGGGAAAGTCAGGCTTATGTACACAGTCATTTGCTCCCCATTCATCACATAATAATGGGCCTTGGGCCTGGAACACTTCCTTATCAAAAAATGGAGTTCATGTAGCCTATTTCAGGTTTATGCCCTTTTATGGGAATATCTGGGTGTCCCTGGTGGCTCAGTGGTAAAGAATCCACCTGCAATGCAGGAGACTTGAATTTGATCCCTGGGTCGGGAAGACCCCCTGGAGTCAGAAATGGCAACCCACTTCAGTATTCTTGCCTGGGAAATCCTATGGACAGAAGAGCCTTGGCAGGCTGCAGTCCACAGGGTGGCAAAAAGCCAGACATGACCTAGCAGCTAAACAACAGCAACAATGGGAATATCTTGCCCAGTTTCAGGTTCATTTTGTTCTAGTAAGTGGTGCAGTAATGGTCCTCATTAACGATGGCTCTCAGCTTTCAGGATTTCAGACTCCACAGGGGAGTCGAGCTGCTTCTGCTGTACAAGACAGGCACCTAATCTCTGTTGGCTTCCAGGAGGAGACTCTACTGGCCATGGGGAACCAACATACTGGAGTTGATCTTCTGCCGACTCTTCTCTATTTAAGAGATGTAGAGAACTCTCCATCTAGTGTTTGACAGAGCTGTGTTTTCTTTGTTGACTCCAGTATTAACATGCAATGGGCAGAAGCATTTGACTGCTATCCTAATGGTGGACATAGTGATATCTTTGTTATCCTTTATGTAGCTGGACTCCTCCCCTGGCATGGGAGCCAGTGCAGAGTGTTCTGTTTGACACACCTCTTTGATGGAAGTAGACAAAGCTTTACCATAAGGCCTGAAGTATGATCACAAGCCCATTTCAAAATAATGAAGTCTAATTCTCCTTGTCAATAGAAATAAAATGAGGTCCAAGGCTATACTTTTGACCTTAAAAAAGCTAGTATTGCAGAAATAGTTGCCTGAGATTTAAAGATCTTAATAGCAAAATAAATAAAAATATTACTTTGGGGAGGAATCAGTATATACAATAAGGAATTTTAAAGCAAATCAAATGAAAGCAAATATAGTTCACTATAAAGAAAGTAGTGAAACCAAAAATAATATATCTAGGAATGCTATCACATAAACAGGTATAATCCAACTTTTAACTATGATTTAAACAAATACTCTATGAATAAGAACTATAAAAATCAATATGTATATAAAGAAAAATTATTTAAATTATAAAGGATATGCAGTCAATTCTGATTAGGTAATTACTCACCCATTTTCACTACTTTTAAGGTAAATAGCTAGACTATATTTTTCAATTTCCCTGCAGATTGGAAGGGCAATGTGACTATATGAGTGGCTACTAGTCAATAGAATATGAATAAAGTGATGTTTGCTGTTTCCAAGCCCATCCTCTACAAACTCTGATCTGCATCCTCCATCATGTTTGCCCTCTGACAACTTTTATAGATGAGCCAGATGACCCTGGAAGCTTGTGCTCAAGACATCCAAGCAAGGAGATACAAGGAGTCTGGGTTCCTGAATTCCCACTAGGAGGAGGGCCACCTGCTGATCAGGAGCACTTACTATGGACTTTAAATGAGTGAGAAATAAATATCTATTTATTTCATAATTTTCAGTCAAGCATTTGGGATCACATTTTTATTACAGCATTTGTCTATCCACTCATCCATCCATCTAGTCATTCATTCTTTTGTCCATTGGTTCAATAAATATAAATAGGTCTCCTTTTATGTGGCAGGCAATGTATGAGAATATGAGAATATACTCTCAAGGAGTCTGCAGGGAGCAAGCTCCGCCCGTGGCAAAGGTCATGAGGAAAGAGGCTTGACATACGCAAGGGTGCGATCAAGACTCATGAGCCCCCCTGAAAATTCTCAAGCATCTACCCCCAAAACCAGAGTCTGCCTACTTTCTGTTTTGTGCTCTCACCTACACCTCTGACTTTACGGGGGGCTGTCCCCCAATACCTCTCTCTGAAAAAAGAGTTAACTTACAGCTCCAGTTAATAAAGTTCCTGGGTGTGATAGTGTTTCAACCTACAAACTCCTTTGGAAGTCCTCTAGCCTGCCTGAATAGGTTTTTCTGGCCACACGTGATTGCTCAGAGCCTCCCAACTGTGAGAGGCATGAGACGTTCTAAACTGTCTAAATACAGATTCCTTTGAGCAGTTAAAAGATTGATTAGAAATTGTATTGGTGAAGGGTTTTTCACTTGTTGGGCCAATGTTTGCTGCTAAGTCTCCATATCCCTGACCTGCTGTGTCCCTGGCAGTGTATTGATTAATATGATTGGTGTAAGTAGTAGCTTTAATGTTTGTAACCTTGGGCCCTTGAGTTAATTCTTTTTCTTGTTATAGCCCACCACACCTTTGCCCTATAGGAATGCAGCTTTATCTAATGCTTTTGGAGGGTGGCACCTGACTAATCACCTTTAGAGAAAAATAAGTTTTCTGAAGAAAGGGTCTTAAAATGTTAACAGGCCTCCTGGGCCAGAAGATGATGCAAATCACCTAAACTTTTGCATATGATAAGTTTGCAGGAAGAAAGCCTGGCTTTCTGCATGACTCTACCCCTTCCCCCATTATCCTCTCTGCATAACTTAAGGTATAAAAACTACTTTAGAAAATAAAGTGCGGGCCTTGTTCATCGAAACTTGGTCTCCCCATGTCATTCTTTCTCTCACCTTCTGGCTGAATTATTCAGCCTCTTTTCTCCACTAAATTTTCTCACTGAGCTATCCTTATTTAACCACTCTTTATATCTATAATTAACATTTAAATAAGCTGTTGTTTCCTGATCGCCGATGCCATCTCCCCTTTGAATTCCCTGGATCCACCCGGGCTGGACCGTGGCAGGAGTCCATAGCCTATTATTTTCAAGAGCAAGAATCTAACAAAATTTATAATTACTTACTGCAATTATAATCATAATAAGTATTATTAAGGAGCATTGGGATTCTGGACTATAGGAAGCCTCTGGAGGAGAACCTAATCCAGACCAAGGACAGGGTTCAAGGATGGGCTAAAACTGGAAGGAAGTCACATTAGAGCCAAGTTTTGATGGATGATGGGAATTAAAAATGGTAAAATTGGTATGGGATAGAGGAGAGTAGAAGAACTTGAGGCCTATAAAGACAGATAAAAGAGATTATGGGAAAATCATGGAGGTACTGGTTAGTGGGGAACGTAATGAGAAATGAGAACATAGCACTACACAGGAGTCAGTTCATGCTGCTGCTAAGTCACTTCAGTCGTGTCCGACTCTGTGCGACCCCATGGACTGCAGCCCACCAGGCTCCCCCGTCCCTGGGATTCTCCAGGCAAGAACACTGGAGTGGGTTGCCATTTCCTTCTCCAATGCATGGAAGTGAAAAGTTAAAGTGAAGTTGCTCAGTCGTGTCTGACTTAGCGACCCCATTGACTGCAGCCTACCAGGCTCCTCTGTCCATGGGGTTTTCCAGGCAAGAGTACTGGAGTGGGGTGCCATTGTCAGTTCATGACATGTCCTTATTTCCTTACTCTATTATGAAGTGGTCCTTGTCATTCCACTTTTTACTGTCCCTCCCACACTGTATTTAAACAGGAGAGCTTTTCATTTACATAACTAATTTCTTTTTTTCAACACACTTTTAAAACTGAAGAGCTACAATGTATCAGGCAACATGCTAGATCCTGGGAATAAAAGAAAAAATAGTTTCTCTTCCCCATTTTTCACAACACTTTAGGCTATCATTTACTGAATTGTTTGGTAAAATATTTTATCACCCTGTATTTCTATTATTTGGTTATTCTATTATTATTCTATTACTTGGTTATTTCTATTCTAATATTTCTATACATATACTTTCTCTGCCAAACTCCAAGCTCCTGAGAACAACAAAAAATGCCTTATTCACTTTTTATCTACCCTATAACAGTAGCTGGTACATAGTAGAGGCACAATGAATATTTATTGATTGGATGAACTGAAGTAGTACAGAAAAATGGATCAACTTTAAAATAAAGGGCTACCTTTTTTAAAAAAAATAGACTTTACTTTTTAGTCCATTTTTAGGTTCACAGTAAAACAGAGTTCCATTTTAGTTTTTTCAAGGTACAATGCATTTTTTAAGAATATAAAAATCATAATGTATCTTTTCTATTTTGCAGAGTACTTAATGTATTGGTAAGTAATAATATTGCCTTAATGTAGAGCTCTTTCACAATATACCTTTATACATAAATTATAATTTTTATATCAGAATCTTATTATGTAACTAAAGATCTGAGTAGATTTTTTTAATCCATTCAAAAATATTTATTGAGCACTTACTATTTGCAAAGCCAAACACTCTGTGAACTGCTAACCATTTATAATTCAGTGTCATGAAATATAATAATGATTATGTAATAAGTAAAATATGTCAAATTAACTTTTCATTGTCCTTAATTATAAATGTTATCATTAATAACATTATAAAACGTTATGATCTTGGGACAAAAGAAAAATTTACCAATATTTTATTTCATAAGTAATATACTTTAAAATGAAGACTAATTAGCTGTTAAGTTGTATGATCATATAGAATAAAGATTATACATTCATTTGAATTTCAGCTTCTTTGAATGTAAGATGTGCTCTTCAATTCTGGATTTCCACTTCATTTTTTCAATAGTTTCTATTTCTCTTCTGAGATTCTCCATCTGTTCAAAGGAAAAAATGGCCTAAGCTGGTGTAAGGAGGCTACTATATAAAGACTTGAAGTACACCTTGTAAGATGAACAGAATTCAAACAGGAACAGAAGAGTGAAAGATAATGAGCAAAGAGAATGAACTTAGATACACTAGTGACATGTTTAGATAAATGCCAAAAGGACAGGGTATATTGGTGGGAAGAAGGAGAACAGAAAGAAGTATCATTGGACAAGGAAACATAAGAGCAGAATCGAAGGACTTTGACATTCTTGAAATCCAAGAGGAAGATTTTTTCCACCATACAGAAGTCAAATAAGACTCTCATCTATTTCCTTACCACAAGTTGAAGCATACAAACTCCATTTCAGGAAGGCTTATCTGGTAGTGTTATATAGGGATAGGTCAGAATTAAGACAGATTGACTACAAAGAAAGGAATAAATACTAGTTCAGTATCTTCTATTCATCCAACACATTGCTAAACACATTTTACACATTCTCACATTGTCTTCATGATAACTTCATGATAGGGTAGGAATTACTATGTTCATTTTATGGAAGAGGAAACTGAAGCTCAGAGAAAGTGAACAACTAACTCTGGCATATAACTAGTAAATAGAAACCTACGGATACAAATCCTGATCTGTACAACTCCAAAATATATGCTCTTCCCACTATACAAATGACCAGCTTAGAAACTATATAATCCAAATATAGAGAGTTGAGGGCCTATGGTAGAGTTACTTTATTTCATTCAATAAATATTTATCATGTATCTATCATGTGCCAGATATCATTTTAAACACTGGAATGACAGTAGTCAGCATCATCAAAAAAAACTTAAAAAGCAATAAACTCTGCCCACAATGAAGCTTATATTTTAATCAAGGGAGCCTACAGTAAATAAGTAAAATCTATGATAGTACTAAAAAGGAGATCAAACCAGTCAATCCTAATGGAAATCAGTCCTGAATATTCACTGGAAGGACTGATGCTGAAGCTGAAACTCCAATATTTTGGCCACCGGATGTGAAGAACTGACTCATTGGAAAAGACCCTGATGCTGGGAAAGATTGAAGGCAGGAGGAGAAGGGGATGACAGAGGATAAGATGGTTAGATGGCATCACCCACTCAATGGACATGAGCATGAGTAAGCTCTCTGAGATGGTGAAGGACAGAGAAGCCTGGCATGCTGCAGTCCATGGGGTCACAAAAAGACACGACTGAGCGATTGAACAACAACAAAAATAAATGTGGGGTCTGCTGGTCCATAATAGGTATTTAAAGCTGTGAAGCTTTCAGCATGCTTAGCTAAAAAATTCCAAACAGAGAAAAAGAAGTCTCCAGGGACTGAGCCCTGGGAACTTAGGATATGCAGAGGAATAAGTAAAGGAACTGATAATGAGAAGCCAATTGATTAGAAAGAAACCCAAAAGAGAGTGGTGTCCAGGAAGTGAAGCAAAAAGTGTGCATGTAAAGGGAAGGGGCATGGTCAACACTATAGAATGCTCCTCAGAGATCACGTCAGACAAGAATTAAGAAATGTCTATCGGGCTTCCCTGGTAGCTCAGACAGTAAAGCGTCTGCCTGCAATGCAGGAGACCCGGGTTCGATCCCTGGGTCGGGAAGATCCCCTGAAGAAGGAAATGGCAACCCACTCCAGTATTCTTGCCTGGAAAATCCCATGGACTGAGGGTCCTGGTAGGCTACAGTCCATGGGGTCACAAAGAGTTGGACATGACTGAGCGACTTCACTTCACTTTCACTTACCAGAATTAGCAATGTGGAAGTCACCAGACACCTCGGCAAGGCAGGTCTGGTGAACGAGAAAGCGTCATAGGACTTGTCTGAAGAGAGACATTGAGAGACATTGGAAACAAGAGACAATTCTTGCAGAGTTTTATTGTAAAATATAAAATGAATAAAGAAATGAGGTAGTTCCTGGAAGATGAAGTGGATAATAAACAAAGGGAACTCTGCAATACACCAGGAGAACAAAAGAAATGGGAAAGGACTAACCATAATACCCAACCTTTTGTCCTGAAACAATGAAACAACTGTTCCATTATTAAAGAAAGATGGAAAATGACAACAGGTACAGATTTGAGTGGAAAATAATTACATTTTGACAAGCTGGGTTTCAAAAGGCAGTGAGATGTTTGTAGAAAGGAGTCTTTCTGGCAGCTGTAATACAGAACTGGAGAGTAGTAAGACATTGAGGATAGAACTGTAGATTTGGAAATAAAGAACAATGAGCTGCTATCTGAACACAAAGAGCTGTTCCCACTCCAGAGAAGAGAATGCTCAATAAAGAACGTAAAGCCAAGGGACTGTGAGGAGGAGAAGTCAAGTAAGGAAAATACAAGCGATGAGCACAGCGGTTGCCTACCTGATACAAGTGGAATCAAAGAGAAAAGAAGTGAATTTGGAAAATCTCCCATAATCATCCAAACCTGAATTTAGTATCTTTCTCATGTATTTAATGCCACTTTCTTAAATATTTCCCATGCTATAACATTTATTACAGTTTCATCATTGCCTGTGACTAGGTCTGTATTGGCTGATAAAACTATAAGTTCAATGACAGCAGAAGCTTTATCAATCTTGTCAACTGTTATATATATCAGGGCCTAGCACAGAACCTGGCACAGAGTAGATATAAGACAAATAATTAAACATATCATTAAATGTATTATTCTATTAATACATACAGAAATATGATATTAAAATATAATTAGCAGTGAATTTAGAGGAAGCAGAAACTTTTCAGCTTTGCTCCCATAAACCAGATCGTATAACTTCCCTGCTTAAAACCTTTTTATTAAAAAAAAAAAATTAGATCACTTTCCATGATCTATAAGTGTCTAATCTGGCTTTCCAATCCCATTCCATCCTATTCTCTACCTTGTTCAGTATACTCTAGTTTACCCCACTGCCCTCCTTTCTGGTACTTAAACATATTAATCTATTTTCCACCTCAGGTAAGTGTTTATTTTTATTCCAAATTTTCTTTCCTTGGTATTTTATGACAGGATTCTTCTCTTCCTTCAGATTACAGTTTATACAGCACTCCTCAGAGAGGTCTCCTTTAGCCACTATATATAAATAATCACACCTCATCCTCTAATTGGACTTCCCTGGCGGCTCAGATGGTAAAGCGTCTGTCTACAATGCGGGAGACCAGGGTTTGATCTCTGGGTTGGGAAGATTCCCTGGAGAAGGAAATGGCAATCCACTCCAGTACTATTGCCTGGAAAATCCCATGGACAGAGGAGCCTGGTAGGCTACAGTCCATGGGCCTGCAAAGAGTAGGACACAACTGAGTGACTTCACTTCACTTCACCCCCTAATTACTCTATCTCATCACTATGTGTGAATTAGACATTTTGGTTAAGCAAGTATGACTCCAGGTTTACAAATAATCAAAGAACTTCTTAAAATTAGGTTACAGATAAGAAAAGAATTTTGAAATATGCCTTTTCATATCTGATCTATGAATACAGAATTCAATGCTTTGAACTGTGATATTATAATATCTAGAAAAGACCAGATTCTTCAGTGTTGATGGCTACATTCTCAAAACCATAAAATGTCACTTGTTCCAAACGATAGGATAAAATTAAAGACCTCTTAAATTAAAGGACAGAAATACAAGTCCTTATTGATAATATGATCTCTCTCTTCTCTTCTTCTACTCTCCCTCTTCACATGTACACACACACACACACACACACACACACACACACACACACACACACACACGTCCTCATGTATTATGGTTATGTATTCTATTAAAAGGATGATACCAGTGGAAGGACAATTAATTAATAAGTTACTGTACACATGAAACACATTCAATCTCTGTGACCATCTCTTTCTGAAGTCTTATCTGGCACTTGGCTTAACTCCCATGAAGGGTGCTTTGGTCCAATACAACCTTGGAAGATTATGCTGGTGGAACCTCATCTTAATTTATGTTGTCCAGAACCTTGCAGATATAGTTATGAGAAAATGAAATGAGTTCTGATTAGACAGAAGAGATGAAAAGGAAGACATTGATAATATCAAATTTTAAGATTAGTTGAATATCCAGAAAAAAATTATTGAGCACTTACTATACTCTAGGAATTAAAACAAGCACTGCAAATAGACAAATTTAGTTTCATTCTTACAGAGTTTTACATATATAAGGGGGGGAGGGGGTTAGGGAGAAGCAGACCAAATCTGGGTTGTAACAAAGAAGATACAGTTTTAAGGAACAAGCGAGCAGCACTGAATGAATTTGAAGAACTAAAAATGAAAGGATGATAAGGATGATAACATACTCTTTTGAATACCATTTTATACTTGATACTGGAATAGGTGAATTTAACTCAGATGACCATTATATCTACTACTGTGGGCAGGAATCCCTTAGAAGAAATGGAGTAGACATCATGGTCAACAAAAAAGTCTGAAATGCAATACTTGGATGCAATCTCAAAAATGACACAATGATCTCTGTTCGTTTCCAAGGCAAACCATTCAATATCATGGTAATCCAAGTCTATGCCCGAACTAGTAATGCTAAAGAAGCTGAAGTTGAATGGTTCTATGAAGACCTACAAGACCTTCTAGAACTAACACCCAAAAAATATGTCCTTTTCATTATAGAGGACTGGAATGCAAGAGTAGGAAGTCAAGAAACACCTGGAGTAACAGGCAAATTTGGCCTTGGAATATGGAATGAACCAGAGGCAAAGACTAATAGAGTTTTGCCAAGAGACGCACTGGTCATAGTAAACACCCTCTTCCAACAACACAAGAGAAGACTCTACACATGGACAACACCAGATTGTCAACAAGAAATCAGATTGATTATATTCTTTGCAGCCAAAGATGGAGAAGCTCTATACAATCAGCAAAAACAAGACCGGGAGCTGACTGTGCTCAGATCATGAACTCCTTATTGCCAAATTCAGACTTAAATTGAACAAAGTAGGGAAAACCACTACACCATTCAGGAATTACCAAAATCAAATCCTTTTGATTATACAGTGGAAGTGAGAAATATATTTAAGGGACTAGATCTGATACATAGAGTGCCTGATGAACTATATGGATGGAGGTTTGTGACATTGTACAGGAGACAGGGATCAAGACCATCCCCATGGAAAAGAAATGCAAAAAAGCAAAATGGCTGTCTGGGGAGCCCTTACAAATAGCTGTGAAAAGAAGAGAAGTGAAAAGCAAAGGAGAAAAGGAAAGATATAAGCATCTGAATACAGAGTTCCAAAGAATAGCCAGGAGAGATAAGAAAGCCTTCCTCAGCGATCAATGCAAAGAAACAGAGGGAAACAACAGAATGAGAAAGACTAGGGATCTCTTCAAGAAAATTAGAGATACCAATGGAACATTTCATGCAAAGATGGGCTCGATAAAGGACAGAGATGGTGTGGACCTAACAGAAGCAGAAGATATTAAGAAGAGGTGGCAAGAATACACAGAATAACTATACAAAAAAGATCTGCACGACCAAGATAACCACGATGGTGTGATCACTGACCTAGAGCCAGACATCCTGGAATGTGAAGTCAAGTAGGCCTTAGAAAGCATCACTACGAACAAAGCTAGTGGAGGTGATGGAATTCCAGTTGAGCTATTTCAAATCCTAAAAGATGATACTGTGAAAGTGCTGCACTCAATATGCCAGCAAATTTGGAAAACTCAGCAGTGGCCACAGTACTGGAAAAGATCAGTTTTCATTCCAATCCCAGAGAAAGGCAATGCCAAAGTATGTTCAAACTACCACACAATTGCACTTATCTCACACACTAGTAAAGTAATACTCAAAATTCTCCAAGCCAGGCTTCAGAATTACGTGAACCGTGAAATTCCAGATGTTCAAGCTGGTTTTAGAAAAGGCAGAGGAACAAGAGATCAAATTGCCAACATCCACTGGATCATCGAAAAAGCAAGAGACATCTATTTGCTCTAAAGAGCAAAAAACATCTATTTCTGCTTTATTGACTATGCCAAAGCCTTTGACTGGGTGGATCACAATAAACTGTGGAAAATTCTGAAAGAGATGGGAATACCAGACCACCTAACCTGCCTCTTGAGAAACCTATATGCACGTCAGGAAGCAACAGTTAGAACTGGACACGGAACAATAGACTGGTTCCAAATAGGAAAAGGAGTTCATCAAGGCTGTATATTGTCATCCTGCTTATTTAACTTCTATGCAGAGTACATCATGAGAAACGCTGGGCTGGATGAAGCACGAGCTGGAATCAAGATTGCTGGGAGAAATATCAATAACCTCAGATATGCAGATGACACCACCCTTATGGCAGAAAGTGAAGAGGAACTAAAAAGCCTCTTGATGAAAGTGAAAGAGGAGAGTGAAAAAGTTGGCTTAAAACTCAACATTCAGGAAATGAAGATCATGGCATCTGGTCCCATCACTTAATGGCAAATAGATGGGGAAACAGTGGAAACAGTGTCAGACTTTATTTTGGGGGGCTTCAAAATCACTGCAGATGGTGATTGCAGCCACAAGATTAAAAGACGCTTACTCCTTGGAAGGAAAGTTATGACCAACCCAGATAGCATATTAAAAAGCAGAGACATTACTTTGCCAACAAAGGTCTGTCTAGTCAAGGCTATGGTTTTTCCAGTGGTCATGTATGGATGTGAGAGTTGGACTGTGAAGAACGCTGAGCACCAAAGAATTGATGCTTTTGAACTGTGGTGTTGGAGAAGACTCTTGAGAGTCCCTTAGACTGCAAGGAGATCCAACCAGTCCATTCTAAAGGAGATCAGTCCTGGGTGTTCATTGGAAGGACTGATGCTGAAGCTGAAACTCCAGTACTTTGGCCACCTCATGCAAAGTGTTGACTCATTGGAAAAGACTCTGATGCTGAGAAAGATTGAAGGCAGGAGGAGAAGGCTGGGTGGCATCACCGTCTTGATGCACATGAGTTTGGGTGAACTCCAGAGTCAGTGATGGAGAGAGAGGCCTGGCGTGCTGTGATTCATGGGGTCACAAAGAGTTGGACACGACTGAGCGACTGAACTTAACTGAATTGAACTTATAATTTTAATGGTACTTTAACAGCATTTTTACTTAATTTCAATTATAAAATAATTTAAAAGTTAATTTGCATAGAATGAAAGATAAAAATCATATGATCATCTCAATAGAAGCAGAAAAAGCTTTTGACAAAATTCAACATCTTTTCATGATAAAACACTCAACAAATTGGGTATATAAAGAACATATCTCAACATAATAAAGGCCACATATGCCAAGCCCATGGCTAACATCATACTCAGTGGTGAAAAGCTGAAAACTTTTCCTCTAAGACAAGAGGATGCCTATTCTCATCACTCCTATTTAATATAGTGCCATAAGTATCAGCCAGAGTAATCATGCAAGAAAAATAAATAAAAGGCATACAAATCAGAAAGAGAAGAGCAAAACTGTCTTGTCTGCAGACAATATGATCTCATATGTGGAAATCCTAAAGACTCCACCTCCATCTGTGGCTCTCAGATTCCAGTGAAATCCACCAAAAACCTTAGCACTAATCAACAAATTAAGTTGCAGGATACAAAACCAACATATATAAATATTCCACATTTCTATATACTAACAAGACATCTGAACAATCAATAAAGAAAACAACCCTATTCAGTACAGTATCAAAAACAATGCAATACTTAGGTATAAATTTCACCAAGGAGGTGAAAGATCTATACACTGAAAACTATACCACTTAAATGAAAATGAAGACACAAACATATGGAAAGACATTCTATGCTCATGGATTAGAAGAATTAATATTGATAGAGGTTTCATACTGTCCCCAAACCATCTATGGATTCAACACAATATCAAAAGTCCAATGACATTTTTCACAGAAACAGAAAAGGCAAAACTTAATGGTAAATCTTTTGAACTGTGGTGTTAGAGAAGACTCTTGAGAGTCCCTTGGACAGCAAGGAGATACAACCAGTCCATCCTAAAGGAAATCAATTCTGAATATTCATTGGAAGGACTGATGCTGAAGATGAAACTCCAATACTCTGGCCACCTGATGTGAAGAACAGACTCATTTGAAAGATCCTGATGCTGGGGAAGATTGAAGGAGAGAGGAGAAGGGGATGACAGAGGATGATATGGTTGGATGGCATCACCGACTCAATGGACATTCATTTGAGTATGCTCCAGGAGTTGGTGATGGACAGGGAAGCCTGGAGTGCTGCAGTCCATGGGGTCATAAAGAGTCGGACACAACTGAGCGACTGAACTGAACTGAAATGGTAAATCATTTTGCCTTGATGACCAATCATATTTGCATTCACAGGAACAGAAAAAGAAAGCAAAAGCAAATTAAAGTCAGATCACTGAAATCAGATCCATAGATCCGTGTGAGGAAGAAGGAAATGGATCTGAGTAGTTGACTGAAAGAAGTCAACATTTAAAAATGCTCTAAAATTTTATTTTTAATTTAAAAAATAAAAAGTGTTCTAGGGAAGTTCACAAAGAGCACAAGAATCACCTAAGGAGTTTATTGTAAAAATCTACCTCCAGACATTCTGATTCAAAAGTAGAGGTCAGAAAGACTTTTTAGAAAGATGGTAAAAATAACCCTATTTACCAGACAGCAAAAGAGACACTGATGTATAGAACAGACTTTTGGACTCTGGGACCAGGAGAGGGTGGGATGATTGGGGAGAATAGCATTGAAATATGTATAATATTATATCTGAAACGAGTCGTCAGTCCAGGTGCAATTCCCAATAACAAATGCCTGGGGCTGGAGCACTGGGACGACCTGGAGGGATGGTGTGGGGAGGGGAGAGGGAGGAGGGTTCAGGATGGGGAACACGTGTATACTGGCGGCGTATCCATCTTGATGTATTGTAAAAGCAATACAATATTGTAAAGTTAAGCAAAATAAAATAATCCAACTACAAAAAAAAAAAAAAAAAGAAATACTATGCTACAGATGAGATCTATATGAGATCTGGAGATCAGGATGATTTATCCAAGGAGTAGAACTGAGATTCAAACACAAGACTCTTTCAGTTCAAAGTTCCTGTTCTCTACACTATAATGTTACTCTAAGTTACAAATACATGTTATTTCCATGGAATTCTCCAGGCCAGAACACTGGAGTGGGTAGTCTTTCCCTTCTCTAGGGGATCTTCCCAATCCAGGGCTCAAACCCAGGTCTCTCGCATTGCAGGTGGATTCTTTACCAGCTAAGCCACAAGGGAAGCCCATAATGTTACTCTAAGTTACAAATACATGTTATTGAAGAAATTAGTATAATTCCTTAATGTTAGGACTCAGTAAATTAGTGAAGCTGATGAGAATAATTATGACAATAAAGATCTTTAAATGTTTCGGGAAGTGACACCATGCTAAGTAAAAGCAAGATTATAGGGTAAAAAGAAAATCTTCTTCAAAGCTAGAATAGATTTATTTCAGTAACACAGAACAGATTATTATAGGAAAAGATATAACATAGTCAATGTTTGTCTCATTTATTTCAAGGGCAAGCTATTTCCACTTTTATTAATATATACTTCTCACTGGTTCATTATCCTGGTTCATTTTAGAACTTTTTCATTCCCTGTCAAATTCACTGTCTTGACTACCTCATTCTTTCTCCAAATTAAGACTTTGTTTCTCATTATTAATTATTTGGTAGAATAAACTGGCAGCTATCAACTAAATGGAACTGTTGTGAAACTAAGCAACCAAAATATTTAAACTTTAAAAAGCATAGATGGTAGAAATAAAAATTCTGGCAAGAGCAAGTTAAAATAATACTAGACAATTTTAAAATTCTAAGCCTGAGATTAAAGCAGGCCACATAGAATATTTTCCGTCTACTGTTATTGATTTGGATTATATTGTAGAGAATCTAATTCTTCATCTCTTAAAGGCTGAATTGATCCCAATATTCAATAGTCATGTCTCAAATGGTCCAATGATAAAATACATTAGAAGCATGAGCGAGTTCAGTAATTTGTTTTTGGTTACTAGTTCAATACTCCATTAGAATTAATTGCTCTTCAAGGTGAAAAACATTTCCCGGAACACAAAGATAAGTGATTATCGCCACTGACATGTCTCTTTAAGCTCAGGCTCTCGAATGATTTCCTTTGGCATTAGGAAGCAAACTGGGATTCCTTTACAATGGCAGGCTGTCCAAAGCCTTTATTCCAAAACAGGATCAAGAATTCTCAAATGCACAGCATGAAACAGAATTACAAATCAGGTGCATTATGGCAAATGAATGAGGTCAATGTGACAAGCAGCTGAGAGTTGTCAAAAATTAACTTCATCATTATCTGGAGAGCAAGGTTAGAAGAATGTTGAATAATTATCAAATTTTCCGCAAAACGTTACAGTTAACTCATGAGAAAAAATATAGATTCTCAGGGAAATCATAATAGCTGAGTTTTCTGTTGAGAAGATTAAATTCAAGTTAGATATTATAGAGAGATCACAGAGAATGGAAATATCAAAACAAAGATTGGCTGATGTTATATCTGCAGAGTGATCACAAAACTTCATGAAATTCAACTATATAGAAGTTTAATTAGGAAGGAAGTTTGCTGCCTTTGGATAATTTAACAGAATGCTCTTAGGATTAAGAGATATTTTACTGTCAAACATGTTTCAAAATGTGCACATGATACAGTACTATGCACCACATAATAATCAGCAAGAATAATTAACAATTGGGGGAGAAAAAAACCAGAGTGTGAAATAATATGAGAGAAATATAAAATATAAGAGTGAAATAATATAAAAGAAATATACGCACAGTTAAATGGCACAAAACTTGCCAACACAACTCCATTCAAATAATAACCCTTAGGTGCTGCTGAAGTGTCTAGGTTTCCCCTCAAGAGAAAAAATACATATTTCATCCCTGATGCTTCTCATTTATTTCTTAGATACATGGGATGGTGAGACAATAATGCCTTTTAAAATTTATATCTTAAAAAATTATTTCCTGAAACCGAAATTCTGAAATTTGCTCTAAAGATCTTTATGCTATCATCACGTTTCTCTGAGGCATGGTATGTTCACATTTTAAAAGTGTGTACATTGTTTACACACAGAGGGAAAGCTGACACATGACTTGGGAAAACAAATGAAGTGGCTAGAAAACGTTTTTCAGATAATTTTCTATCCTTTCAAAAATCTAAGTTTCAGGGGTTGATAAAGAATGTGAAGATATTTATATTTTTAAAAAATTTACATTCTAGATTATATAATGTCTTAATTCAACTTAGAAAATGATTCCATTTGCATATTATAAAAAAACTTAAAACAGACTGACTTTTGAATTAAAATTATGCAAGATAAAATGCAATTTTAACTTGAGATTCCTTTCACATTAAATGTAAAACCTTCTATCAAATACATTCAATCATTGTAAGAATTTAATTCCTAATTCACTTATTTTAGTAAAATTTTTCAAACTACCGTCTTAAGGCTAATACCTTAATAAAACCAAAATCTCCAATTCAAAAATAAAAGTTCTTACATAAGATGGCTGATTTTATATTTTAAATTACTGAATTAGAGTGCCCTCTATTGGATAAAAAAGGCAATAAAAGTTAAAATGACAATAGTTAAAATACCTAAAAAATTCAAGCCAAGTCATTAATATGTAAAATATATTTATTAAAAACATAAATGCTACACAACAGATTTTCCTTTATTTTGATTTCTTCTAAATTACTTCTGGAATTATCTGTCATATGACAACAAAAAAGTTGAACGTTTCATATGATATAAACTTAAATTTTAACTGAACTCAAACGCCTGTCCTTCAGCCAGTAATGTGAATAATAAACAAAAGTGTTTTCCACATTCAACATTCCATTATAATATATAAATAATTGCAACTTATGATTATGGCTGAACTACAGTTTGAATTTTCCTTAATGATGAACTGAAACCTCCCTACTTCAAGAGAACTCTTAAACTGCACAGTAGAATTAGGCTGGGCACCAGAAGTCTGAGATTTATTTAGATCTAAAATTCCACAATTCTGTGGTTTTAGCAAGACCTCAGTTAAGACTCATTATCTGAGGCCTGGATTACTTCAGTAAGGTCCTAGCAGAGTTTTGGTCCTCTAGAACAATAATATACATGTTAGTATAAGTTTTTTAAAGAACAATGCTCAGAATCACCCAAAACAATTCTGTTTCAGTTGTCCTACCATGGTATCTGAGGATGTCTGCATTTTTTGAAGCTTTCTAGATAAGTCTAATGTACAACCATTGCTAAGAATCACTGTTTGAGTCTCTCCCCAGAACATCTGACATCAAGGTACCACTTCTAACTTCTAAAAATGTCACCTTCATAAATGGACTCCCATACTCAAGAGTTATTCTCCTCGGCATCATTATTAAACTTCTGACTAGCTTCCCAATCTAATTATCTCCCCTGTTTTGTAATGAAATAGTTGAGTGGTAAGACTGCCTTTGTCCAGATCCAGTAAATACCAGACTGGCCCTGATATTTACTGTGTAAACTTAGGAAGGACATACAAGTTCTCTGTGCCTCCATTTTTCTTATCTATAAAACGGGAGGAGTACTACTACCTATCTCATAGGGTTAATACGAGGATTAAATCAATTAATAAAAAGTGTTATGTCATTGTTAAAAATTATTATGACTTATCCAGCTTCACTCTCCACTACTTTTCAAAACAAGCTCTCATGGTAAATTATCCTCATTTTAAGTGCTAGGCCTTCCCTTTGGGCTTTTGCACATTATGTTTCTGCAGACTGAAATTCTCTCCCATTCATTCATTCCAATACAAGTGCAGAGATTATTTCCCCTTCCTTCAGATTAACATTTAATTTCTCCCTACCTCCATGAAGACGTCAATGAATACCTGTAAATCATTAGTCTCTTCCTTAAGAAAAATTTCCTTTGGCTACAGGATAATTTATTATAAGAAATATAGCTGGGAATTAATGACATTGGCTCTGAGTTTGAATCCTAGATCTTTAACTTACCAGCTGAGTCATGTCAAAATCTATAACTCCATTATTAGGATTACTGTATGCATTAGGTGGCTTAAGTAATATAAAGCATTAAAACATCAAATAGCTAGCACCTAATAAATGTCAATTCTTATAATTTTTATTTGTTTTAATATTAGTCTTGTCTACACACAGTGATTTAAGACTTCTTGGAGCAGAAATTCTGAACTCCTCCAAGTTAGAAACCACATCTCATTATTGCTATTATAAGTGCTACAGCTCACAATACTGTAATGACCATTTATATTAAATAATCTATAAGAACTCAGTTAAATTTTTTTATAATTTGAGAGTATAATTCATTTTAAAAACCTGGAAAAACATTCTTGATAAATAGAAATAGACATTCAACAAAACAGGAATTAACCAAATACAACACAGGCTGTAGAGAAGAGTTAAATAAATTGCATTGCTTTTTAAATATTCAATAATAAGTTTCTATCAGATTCAACTTCTGAAAGTCAACTTTCAATAATGCATTTTATGTACCTAAAATCCTTTAGATTTTTCTCATTTCCTAAAAAATAAATACCAAACTTCTCAGCCTGACATTCAAAATCATCCATGCCCTGAATTCATTCTATCTTCTAATCTTATCTCCATTGTCCCCGTTTATGAACTTTATTATTCCAGGTAAATAGAACTATTTGCTCTTACTCATGTGTACCCTCTGCTTTTCTGCTTCATGTAACCTTAATATTTTCGTATGATAATATTTTCAAAGAACACAATATAAAGTTTCATTACAGGAACAAAGAGTGATCGCTTTTATGGACATATAAGCTTGAATTTTGAACTTAAGTTCAACTTAGGAGCATTCATTTCTCCCTTAGTACTGTCACAGTCTTTTTTTTTTTTTTTTTTTTTAAAAAAAATAGTATTTGACTTACAAAAAAAATTGGCCACCACTCACCCCAAATTATGTCAACCTCTCAGTGCCAAAAGCCCTTGCCATCACTACTCAAAAGATATAAGTTTGAATTATGGTCCCCAAGTAGAGCATTCAGACCCTAGGGTGCACAAGATACCAACTGAATGAAAGAAAAAAATTAGACCATCCATTTTATACTTTATCATCCTCACTTGAATTTCTCTTGTAGTATATGCCCCATAATTTATAGCATATATTCTTAAAAATTATAAATAAATACATTTGGGATGTTTGCTCAAATTTTGTTTACTACTAGTAGATAACAAGATAAGTTTTGAAACCACTGGTTTAGAATGTCAGGTCTTTCAGAAAAATTTGTGAGTTGAGAAACAGAAGACCAGAAGTAGCTACTTTAGAGATATCTTTAGATATGGACCTAAACACTATGTATTGTTTATGTGGGATAAATATGTCTTAATTTCTAATCAACTTTCAAGGAAATGTGGAAATGTAACTGGTTTATAATTTGAGTTAGCATAGGCCTGTTGTAGATTTAAAAAAAAAAAAAAAACAAGGAGTTTTGCCCTAACATTAAAGTTAGTACAGTAAATATTTCATTAGTATAAAAAATATCATTTGGGAAAACCTACAAGTATTTACTTCATTATACATATACTTAATCAATTATGAATAATTATACTCATAAAGAGCTTTTACGGGAGCCAATAATGTGATCTTTTACAAAAGACAGTAAAAAGGAAAAAAAAAGCAAACAGGCCTAGAAGGTATGACTGGCCTTGGACCTAGACTAGCAAATACTACCCTGGGAAAGTGTCACTTTAAGCAATAGTAACTAACTAAATGAAGTAAATGTTTCCATAACAGTCAGTATACTTAGCAAACTTTCTTTTGCCTTCATCAATAAAATGCCATACTTAACACAATCCACTCTATTACCAGTTTTTGAAGAAAGTATAATATTTCCATAACAAATTAAGTACTAAAAGTGATAAAAGGTGTCATATCATAATAATGCATTTCCTTTAATACCAATGCATCCTATAAATCCTTCTGTAGGACTAAAGACAGATATAAAAATCTTGACTTTAAACTGACTGATTCTCTATAGTTTTTCTTGATATTGTATCAATGTAAAAATTCAACTAAGCAAGAATCTCTTACTCATGATTCAGATTCTGAGCTTACAGTTTGCATGAAAACTATTGGGATTTGTGTAAGATTATGAAAATATTCAGGTCAAACTATCTACAATGACTCTCTCCTACTATGATTTATAAAGTGGGTGGGAAGTATACACTCATGGCTCAGATGTCTTTCTTCTTCAAGATGGTGTTAGACTCAGATGACAGAGAAAACAGGGAAAAAAGACAAAAGGAAGGTTTTCTTCTTTCTTTGGAAACCACTGTCATTATGCCCAATAAAACTAAAAGAACATAATCAAAGGGACTATGAATTTATATGTTACAAGGGTCTAACAGTGCTGAGATCATCACAAACCATAAGTGATTTATCAAAGCATTTCTTCCCTACACATGCAGTAAGAATGAAACACTAATAAATATCAGGGAAGCGCAACGGGGAGCCTGACATGTGACCCTGGCTAAATCTAAAGGTAAGATAACACATAAATCCCATGGTTTTCAGGGACACAATGAACTGGCAAAGACAGACATATTGTCTTCTCTCCCCCTTACTTACTACACTCTGGCTTCCATTTTTCCCAAGTTCTTCCTCTGAAATCTTGCTCAAATTATCTAAGTAGTGGTCTGATATTGTGTGGCACAAATCTTCAAAAGAATAATCCTTTTCTTGACAGAGCTTTATTTCATCCAAGAGTTTTGATAATTCGCCAGTCACAGTTTCACCTATAAGAAGAGAGTAAATTTTTCAGAAGGTTCAAAAAATAATACTTCTAAAACTTCATGCTAAACAATAAAAATATAACCAGTATAGTGCTAGAACTCAAAACACAGCAAACAAAATTATCAGAAAGTTTATTTTGCTGAAAGTAAGGTACTAACACCTCCACCTCATGCGAAGAGTTGACTCATTGGAAAAGACTTTGATGCTGGGAGGGATTGGAGGCAGGAGGAGAAGGGGATGACAGAGGATGAGATGGCTGGATGGCATCACTGACTCAATGGACGTGAGTCTGAGTGAACTCCAGGAGTTGGTGATGGACAGGGAGGCCTGGCGTGCTGCAATTCATAGGGTCACAAAGAGTCGGACACGACTGAGCGACTGAACTGAACTGAACAGAACACCTCCAAGGTATGAGAAATCTCAGTAAAACAGTATGCACTGAGAGAGGGCATCAGAGGGCAGACAAGATTGAAACCACAATCACAGAAAACAATCTAATCACATGGACCACATTTTGTCTAACTCAATGAAACTAAGCCATGCCGCATAGGGCCATCCAAGATGGACAGGTCATGGTGAAGAGTTCTGACAAAATGTGGTCCACTCGAGAAGGAAATGGCAAACCAGTTCAGTATTTCTGCCTTGAGAACCCCATGAACAGTACAAAAAGGCAAAAAGATAGGACACTGAAAGATGAACTACCTAGGTTGGTAGGTGCCCAATATGCTACTGGAGATCAGTGGAGAAGTAACTCCAGAAAGAATGAAGTGACAGAGCCAAAGCAAAAAAAACACCCAGTTGTGGATGTGACTAGTAATAGAAGCAAGATCCGATGCTATAATGAGCAATATCGCATAGGAACCTGGAATGTTAGGTCCATGAATCAAGGCAAATTGGAAGCAGTCAAACAGGAGATGGCAAGAGTGAACATTGACATTTTAGGAATTGGTGAACTAAAATGGACTGAAAAGGGTGAATTTAACTCAGATGACCATTATATATACTACTGTGGGCAAGAATCCCCTACAAGAAATGGACTAGGCACCATAGTCAACAAAAGAATCCAAAATGCAGTACTTGGATGCAATCTCAAAAATGACACAATGATTTCTGTTCGTTTCCAAGGCAAACCATTCAATATCACAGTAATCCAAGTCTATGCCCCGACCAGTAATGCTGAAGAAGCTGAAGTTGAATGGTTCTATGAAGACCTACAAGACCTTTTGGAACTAACACCCAAAAAAGATGTCCTTTTCATTATAGGGGACTGGAATGCAAAAGTAGGAAGTCAACAAACACCTGGAGTAACAGGCAAATTTGGCCTTGGAGTACAGAATGAACCAGGGCAAAGGCTAATAGAGTTTTGCCAAGAGAGGGTCATAGTAAACACCCTCTTCCAACAACACAAGAGAAGACTCTACACATGAACATCACAGATGGTCAACACCGCAATCAGATTGATTATATTCTTTGCAGCCAAAGACGGAGAAGCTCTGTACAGTCAGCAAAACCAAGACCGGGGGCTGACTGTGCTCAGATCATGAACTCCTTATTGCCAAATTCAGACTTAAATTGAAGAAAGTAGGGGAAACCACTAGCCCATTCAGGTATGACCTAAATTAAATCCCTTACAATTATACAGTGGAAGTGACAAATAGATTTAAGGGATTAGATCTGATAGAGTGTCTGATGAACTATGGATATTGTACAGGACACAGGGATCAAGACAATCCCCAAGAAAAAGAAATGCAAAAAAGCAAAATGGCTGTCTGAGGCCTTACAAATAACTGTGAAAAGAAGAGAAGCCAAAAGCAAAGGAGAAAAGGAAAGATATACCCATTTGAATGCAGAGTTCCAAAATATAACAAGGAGAGATAAGAAAGCCTTCCTCAGTGATCAGTGCAAAGAAATAGAGGAAAACAATAGAATGGTAAAGACTATAGATCTCTTCAAGATATTAGAGATACGAAGGGAACATTTCATGCAAAGATGGGCTTGATAAAGGACAGAAATGGTATGGACCTAACAGAAGCAGAAGATATTAAGAAGAAGTGGCAAGAATACACAGAACTATACAAAAAAGATCTTTACACCCAGATAATCACAATGGTGTGATCACTCACCTAGACCCAGACATCCTAGAATGTGAAGTGAAGTGGGCCTTAGAAAGCATCATTATGAACAAAGCTAGTGGAGGTGATAGAATTCCAGTTGAGCTATTTCAAATCCTAAAAGAGGATGCTGTGAAAGTGCTGCACTCAATATGCCACTATTTGGAAAACAGCAGTGGCCTCAGGACTGGAAAAGGTCAGTTTTCATTCCAATCCCAAAGAAAGGCAATGCCAAAAATGTTCAAACTACTGCACAATTGCACTCATCGCAACACACTAGTAAGGTAATGCACATAATTCTCCAAACCAGGCTTCAGTGATACGTGAACCATGAACTTCCAGATGTTCAAGCTGGTTTTAGAAAAGGCAGAGGAACCAGAGATTAAATTTTCAACATCCGCTGGATCATTGAAAAAGCAACAGAGTTCCAGAAAAACATCTACTTCTGCTTTATTGACTACACTAGAGCCTTTGACTGTGTGGATCACAATAAACTGTGGAAAATTATGAAAGAGATGGGAATACCAGAACACCTGACCTGCCTCTTGAGAAACTGCATGCAGGTCAGGAAGCAACAGTTAGAACTGGACATGGAACAACAGACTGGTTCCAAATAGGTAAAGGAGTACGTCAAGGCTGTATATTGTCACCCTGCTTATTTAACTTTTATGCAGAGTACATCATGAGAAACGCTGGGCTGGATGAAGCACGAGCTGGAATCAAGATTGCCAGGAGAAATATCAATAACCTCAGATATGCAGATGACATCACCCTTATGGCAGAAAGTGAAGAATAACTAAAGAGCCTCTTGATGAAAGTGAAAGAGGACAGTGAAAAAGTTGGCTTAAATCTCAACATTCAGAAAATGAAGATCATGGCATCTGATCCTATCACTTCATGGGAAATAGATGAGGAACAGTGGAAACAGTGCTCCAAAATCATTGCAGATGGAAAGTGCAGTCATGAAACTCAAAGACACTTGCTCCTTGGAAGAAAACTTATGACCAAACTAGACAGGATATTTAAAAGCAGAGGCATTACTTTGACAACAAAGGTCCATCTAGTCAAGGCTATGGTTTTTCCAGTGGTTATGCATGGATGTACAATTGGACTATAAAAGCTAGCACTGAAGAATCGATGCTTTTGAACTGTGGTGTTGGAGAAGACTCTTGAGAGTCCCTTGGACTGTAAGGAGATCCAACCAGTCCATTCTAAAGGAGATCAGTCCTGGGTGTTCACTGGAAGGACTGATGTTGAAGCTGAAACTCCAATACTTTGGCCACCTTATGTGAAGAGCTAATTCATTTGAAAAGACCCTAGTGCTTAGAAATATTGAAGGCAGGAGGAAAAGGGGACAACAGAGGATGAGATGGTTGGATAGCATCACCGACTCAATGGACATGAGTTTGGGTAAACTCCGGAGTTGTTGATGGACAAGGAGTCCTGGCGTGCTATGGTCCATGGGTTCGCAAAGAGTTGGGCATGACTGAGTGACTGAATTGAACTGAACTGAAACCATAATTAGTACAATAATATTAAAAGAAAAACGAAATTCCAATTTTGTCTATTTTTTTTTCTTTATCAAAATAAAAATAAGTACTGAAGGTTTAAACAAATGTAGTAAATAAAATCATTTGGAATTACAATTCCTAAAACTTCACTTATACTAGCATTTAATTTCAACAGTCTTTTAGAACAGTGGTCCTGAACATTTTTGGCACCAGGGACTGGTTTGTGGAAGGCAGTTTTCCCACAGTCAGCACTGGGGGAATGGTTTTGAGATTATTCATGCACGTTACACTTATTGTGCACTTTATTACTATTATATCAGTTCCACCTCATAGCATCAGGAATTAGATTCTAGAGGTTGGGGACCTCAACCCAAGTATTTGTGGGCATTATACTTTAGTGACAGAATTCATTCAACATTAAAAAAATTGAAATAGTGCTGGGGTTCTACTTTCTAGCTTCAACAAGAACAAATAGAACATATTTAAACAAACTATATAACTAATAAAGGATAACAGAAGGAACAGACATGTAATATACATCAACT
Source organism: Tragelaphus eurycerus (assembly GCA_935064755.1). Lineage (NCBI taxonomy): Eukaryota > Metazoa > Chordata > Mammalia > Artiodactyla > Bovidae > Tragelaphus > Tragelaphus eurycerus. Next base: position 42,818 of record CAKXYN010000421.1, on the reverse strand, counting down.
ATAGACATGAATATTTCATAAGTTACACGCAAATACTCATTTTTTTTCTACTTATACTCAGAAAGCAACTTCATCCCAATGACATATTCTAAAAAAAAAAAAAAAAAAAAAAAGACAGCAGTTACGTTCAAGATATATGCTTTTTCAGCTCAGTTCAGTTCAGTTCAGTCACTCAGTCATGTCCGACTCTTTGCGACCCCATGAATCGCAGCACACCAGGCCTCCCTGTACATCACCAACTCCCAGAGTTCACTCAGACTCATGTCCATTGAGTCAGTGATGCCATCCAGCCATCTCATCCTTTGTTGTCCCCTTCTCCTGCCCTCAATCCCTTCCAGCATCAAAGTCTTTTCCAATGAGTCAATTCTTCGCATGAGGTGGCCAAAGTACTGGAGTTTCAGCTTTAGCATCATTCCTTCCAAAGAACACCCAGGGCTGATCTCCTTTAGAATAGACTGGTTGGATCTCCTTGCAGTCCAAGGGACTCTCAAGAGTCTTCTACAACACCACAGTTCAAAAGCATCAATTCTTCGGCGCTCAGCCTTCTTCACAGTCCAACTCTCACATCTATGCATGACCACTGGAAAAACCATAGCCTTGACTAGACGGATCTTTGTTGGCAAAGTAATGTCTCTGCTTTTGAATATGCTATCTAGGTTGGTCATAATTTTCCTTCCAAGGAGTAAGCGTCTTTTAATTTCATGGCTGCAGTCACCATCTGCAGTGATTTTGGAGCCCAAAAAAATTAAGTCTGACACTGTTTCCACTGTTTCCCCATCTATTTCCCATGAAGTGATGGGACCAGATGCCATGATCTTCATTTTCTGAATGTTGAGTTTTAAGCTAACTTTTCCACTCTCCTCTTTCACTTTCATCAAGAGGCTTCTTAGTTCCTCTTCACTTTCTGCCATAAGGGTGATGTCATCTGCATATCTGAGGTTATTGATATTTCTCCCAGCAATCTTGATTCTAGCTTGTGCTTTATCCAGCCCAGCGTTTCTCATGATGTACTCTGCATAGAAGTTAAATAAGCAGGATGACAATATACAGCCTTGACATACTCCTTTTCCTATTTGGAACCAGTTTGTTGTTCCATGTCCAGTTCTAACTGTTGCTTCCTGACCCGCATATAGGTTTCTCAAGAGGCAGGTCAGGTGGTCTGGTATTCCCATCTCTTAAGTCTACCTTAAAAAATTATTTTGGGGGGAAAAAGTCAACTGTGAAATATCTACTCAATGTAAGCTTAATGTCAGCAGGGATTGCTATTTCCCTTGATCATCACTGTATCTCAGGACTAAGAATAGTGTCTGATAAACAGTAGGAGTTCAATAAACATTGACTGTATAATAGATATAATATAGAGTATAAGATATATTAGACCTTAATTATTAGACCTTAAATTTTCACAAGTTTGAGCCCTTTTGTACATACAGCATAAAATTGTGCATAACAGTCTAATATCATCTCAGGGGTTTTACAAGTAGCTACTTACTTTTGGTTTTCTGGGAAGGAGATTCAACAGGAGATGAAATATGTGTTTCTTGTGTCATATCTTCCTGTATGTGCTCTTCAAGGGCTGTTGGTCTTCCCACGCCTTCTAAATATTCTGTGTATATAAGTTTTTGAAATTACATACTTGAATTCATATATGTTAAAAACTCTAACTTTGTTTTACTTTTGATCGTCACTTTTTCAGTTATTTATTCATATCCTAAGTTTTTCAAAAAAAACTTCAAAAAACCAAAGTGAAAGATCTTCATGATGAGCTATTAATTTAAAGCTTTTTAATTAAAACAGAAAAAATATTTCAAGAGAGATTCATGAATCCTTTTCATGAAAAGTAAACTTCTGTCACATTCTTTTCTTAAAAATAAATGTACGGTTGAAGATACAATAACATCCTTGGTTTCCTTAAATATATTCTATCTGGAGGTTTAAAACTCTCTGACTGATGCTTTGAATAGACCATGTCCATAAACAGGGATATAAAATTTAGATGCATATAACAACCAGTCAGGTAGCAAAAATAAATGAAGTGGGATAAGCTTAATTTGCAGTGGTGTTACAATCTTGTGAGATAAACATAATTGCATATTGAACTTTAGTCCAACAAAAAAATATGTTTTTTGCATTATTCTTGAAGCAGTGTTCTGCACTCAGCACCTCACTCATTTTTCCAACTTTGATGAGGACATAGTAATAATAAAACTTAAATATTGCTTTCTATACACTCAGCACTGTTTTAAGTATTTGATATAAATTAACTCATTTAATCTTCTCAAAACTATGACACAAGCACTATTATTATTTCATCTTCAAAGATGAAAACTAAAGGGGAATGATTATTAACTTGGCCATGTTTTTTCAGCTAGTAAGTAGCAAACACAGATAGATATAAGAATCATCTCACTTTTCTCTCAATCATAAAGAAAACAGCATCTGAATGCAGGGATATATGTCAACTAACATTTAATCTCAATGATACAGAAAAAAACAGAAAGCCTGCAGAGCCTGGTTAACCAGAGAGCAGATACACCATCTAAAGTTCAACCATCAAGTAAAATGAAAGCTTGCATTTTTTGAGAAATCAAAACTCTGGAGTGGTATCTGAAAGCCTAGATTTTTAAATGCTGAAAGCTAATTCAATTTTACAGAAACACAGCATGAGCCAAAAGCATGTGATCTAAACAAGTTATATCTGCTATTGCCCAAAAGGCATTCATCACAGTTTGTAGCCTCTAAGGGATTAAATCAATAGACTCCTTGCCAAGGGTATCTTTTCCTTGTGCTTCTTTATTCAGAAGGCATCCTTTTTTCTTAAAATTCAGTTAAGACACTTTGTGCTTTCATGCCAACCACCTGTGTCTTCATATTATCCAAATAGTTTCTACCTAAGAGCAATTCTACTAGGCAAATTCTGCTAGGAAAAGAAAGTAGCATACGGCATTCTATCATTACAGTTTTTGACCCAGGCAGTAATTTTACCTACTATAAATTGTATTTACTGCAATGACAAACTTTTTCATAAGATATTAAATGTGCCAGTGATTGAACACCAGGAATGCAGAGAATATAGATAATGTGTTCACATTATAAAATTTGGCAATAACTATAAAAATTCAAAGGAGTAGCAAATACTCTATCACAAATTTACATACCTAATGAATAAATCGTGACTATTTAAGAGAACACCTGTATAATAACATTTTCATCTAAGTTGAAAAAAAAGAAATGTGTTAAAAGTATCTGTAATTATGTCATGCCCCCTTTACAGTGGACAGCATTTATTTGCTTCTCCCAAAAGATATATTAGGCACAAGTCTCAGTTTTTTTTAACTTCAGTTAGAGGCAAAAATCAAATATGAAATACAAAGTTCCTAGAAGGCAAAGACTGATTTAAAGGTTGCATACCACTCTTTTATTTTTCAGCTTTCATTCAACTTGATTTAATTTGAATTAATATGAAGAATCATACTTGTATTCTTCTCTGATTTATCTCTATAGCACTTGACTAGCAACTAACTTCTTTATTAATAATAAAATTGTAGGGGCTTGAAGTTTCCTAGAGGTTTTGGAAAATAAGGAGAGAAAAGAACATAATGACCTCCTGTAGTGAGTCTGTTCTCTTTCCCTCTTTGGTCTTTGTTGATTCCTGTGTCTACATGTCTCCTGCCCAACTTGGTTTTAATTCATCTGTCCTTCCCGAAGGACAAAACGGCTCTTCAGCTTCTCAACTGATATCCTATGAAACCCACCCCACCTCCCTTTATTACACACACAGCCAATCTATAATGACTGTAGGGGATAATCCACACTGAGCAGTGTAGGAGCTAAATGCAAAGGAAAGAAAAAACATCCGTATTTTTAAGAGAACACACTGCGCATCAGGCCTAACCACCAAGCAATAAGGGAAAATCAAATGAGGAAGTATGTATCCTGCAAATGAAAAAATAGTACCCAGATGGTTGTCAAACATTAAGTAGATCAATTTTAATAACCAAAACTAACTACAGATATACTCAAATGATCTTTATTAATCCATAGGCTGGCAAGACTGAATTATCTTGTATTACTGGATTTGGTAGCAAATAATCTGCATTCTTTCAACGAAGGACAATTTTGTTGTTGTTAACTCAGCATTTATATACCAGTTCTACCACTTGGAATAGGATATATGCTTGAGCAAGTCACTTAGCTTCCTGGAGCTTCAATTTTCCTCATGTGCAAAAAGAAGAAGAAGAATATTTGATTGATCTACCTCACAGTTATAGAAATCAGACAAAATAATAGAAAATCTAAGCCAGAAAATTCTTAAAGCATTATTCAAATGTAAGATAATACCTCAGCATCACCACTTTATAGCCCCAATACCTTCAAGTTCATAACTACATATTTATTACAAGAGTTTAATGAAAAATACTTTTTAATATCAAGTAAGTGAAAAAAATATTTTAGTTGAAAAACAGAAATAAAACATTAAAAGGTATTCATTATTCTTTAGTTTAAAAGTCTACCAGAAAAAAATGCAAATAGTAACTTCATTCAAAAGTAAATGTTAACTTGAAACTCAAGAGAAAACTAGGACAGTTTTAATTTAATCTTAACTGTAAGGCAAACTCATCCATCATTCAATACTATTTACCTTGTAAGAGAGTTGCAATCTGGAGAGATTTCTGAGACGGATGTTCTTTCAAAATGTCTAAGACAGTTCTACCTAAGCTATCTTTTATGTTGGCATCAATTCCTGAAAGAAAAAGAAAAACTCACTAGATGTACATAGTGGAGTATCACCAGAAGATACTGTCAATATGTAACTGTTCTAATTTCAAAAGTACACAGACAAAGCACTTAAGGTAGTTTTTTTTTTTTTTTTTTAATTAAGCCCTCCCACACACACACACACACACACACACACACACATGATTTTAGTAAGAAAGAAGATGGAAATCTACTGATGCCAAAGATTTGGAACATTTTTGATAATGAATTAACTCTTTGAGGGCACTGACTCAAACATTAACTTTTCAGATTACAGCTATTTTAGGTTATAACCACTGAACTAAATTGTAGACTATCAAGTTGAAAAATATTAGAATGTAAATTCCTAAAGTATAAAGGTCATGTGATTTATATATTCTGTATAATATGATCTAAATAACAATAATGTACCATGTAAGCTCCAAAATCACTACAGATGGTGATTGCAGCTATGAAATCAAAAGATGGTTACTCCTTGGAAGAAAAGCTATGATAGACCTAGATAGCATATTGAAAAGCAGAGACATTATTTTGCCAACAAAGGTCTGTCTAGTCAAGGCTATGGTTTTTCTAGTGGTCATGTATGCACATGAGAGTTGGACCATGAAAAAATCTGAGCACCGAAGAATTGATGCCTTTGAACTGTGGTGTTGGAGAAGACTCTTGAGAGTCCCTTGGACTGCAAGGAGATCCAACCAGTCTATTCTAAAGGAGATCAGCCCTGGGTGTTCTTTGGAAGGAATGATGCTAAAGCTGAAACTCCAGTACTTTGGCCACCTCATGCGAAGAGTTGACTCGTTGGAAAAGACTCTGATGCTGGGAGGGATTGGGAGCAGGAGGAGAAGGGGACGACAGAGGATGAGATGGCTGGATGGCATCACCAACTCAATGGATGTGAGTTTGAGTGAACTCCAGGAGATGGTGATGAAGAGGGAAGCCTGGTGTGCTGCGATTCATGGGGTTGCAAACAGTTAGACACGACTGAGCGACTGAACTGAACTGAACCATGTAAGCAATATAACAGCAGTCTTAGAATACTTTAGCATTCACAGAAGTTGGAAAAGTAGGACTATTTTGAATTATCATCCAAATACTAAGTCAAATATTCCACATTTATTTATACATGAATGGTCTTTCCTGTGGTCATGTATGGATGTGAGAGCTGGACTGTGAAGAAAGCTGAGCGCCGAAGAATTGATGCTTTTGAACTGTGGTATTGGAGAAGACTCTTGAGAGTCCCTTGGACTGCAAGGAGATCCAACCAGTCCATTCTGAAGGAGATCACCCCTGGGATTTCTTTGGAAGGAATGATGCTAAAGCTGAAACTCCAGTATTTTGGCCACCTCATGCGAAGAGTTGACTCATTGGAGAAGACTCTGATGCTGGGAGGGATTGGGGGCAGGAGGAGAAGGGGACGACAGAGGATGAGATGGCTGGATGGCATCACTGACTCGATGGATGTGAGTCTGAGTGACCTCCGGGAGCTGGTGATGGATAGGGAGGCCTGGCGTGCTGCAGTTCATGGGGTCGCAAAGAGTCAGACACGACTGAGCGACTGATCTGATCTGATCTGATCTGATACTCAATATCAGCAATACTTATCAAATACCTGATGAGCAAACTTCCTAATGTGTGTAACTGAAATACCTTTGGAATTCTTTTAACTCTGAAAATATTTATGGTAAAGAGGTTTTACTATAAAGAGTTTAATATAAAATGGCAAAAATGTCTATAAACTTCCCAAATACCTAACTGCAAACAAAAGCCAGTTTTCAGGATCTGGCCTCAAAAGTTTATTCATTATAATAAAATTATTAACTATTTGCTTAAATTTGTATGGAAATGTGTTACCAGCATACATTTAATTGATTATCTCATTTATTATATCACTGCATTACATATCAAAGTTACATATACAGGAAATTTCAACTTTGCATAAGAACAATCACAATGCAACAGTCTGCTAATACTTTTAACATTTTTACTGAGGAAAATAAACACATCAAATATAGTTTATAACATAGAAGACTCATATATATTGTTCACAAGCATAAATTTGAATCTATGCCTTTTGATCTTAAAAAAAAAAATCTGACCTCAGTTTCAATTTTATTTCAATCATAATACACATATGGAGACAAATAAGCCTACTTTGTTGTTCCTTCAGAGCTTTCCCTCTAAAAGGTTACCTTTAAATCACTGAAGCTTACAAACAATAGCTACTCAGTTGATGAATTAACTGGGCTTCCTTCACATCTCAGTTGGTAAAGAATCTGCCTGCAATGCAGGAGACCCTGCTTCGATTCCTGGGTCAGGAAATCCCCTGGAGAATGGATTGGCTACCCACTCCAGTATTCTTGAGCTTCCCCTGTGGCTCAACTGGTAAAGAATCTGCCTGCAATGAGGGAGACCTGGGTTCCATCCCTGGGTTGGGAAGATCCCCTGGAGAAGAGAAAGGCTACCCACTTCAGCATCTGGCCTGGAGAATTCCATAAAATGTATAGTCCATGGGGTCACAAAGAGTTAAACATGACTGAGTGACTTTCACTTTATTCCATTTTAATGATGAATTAACTAGAAGGAAAATTCACCTTAAGGATAGGGAACTCTAATTTCTGTTTACCACTTAACAATATAAAAACCTAGGGAAAATTGTACATTATTTAATAAATCAAGTAACTGACAGCTTCACAGGGATCAATTCCTCTCTCCCCCCAGATAATCATGATGGTGTGATCACTGACCTAGAGCCAGACATCTTGGAATGTGAAGTCAAGTGGGCCTTAGAAAGCATCACTACGAACAAAGCTAGTGGAGGTGATGGAATTCCAGTGGAGCTATTCCAAATCCTGAAAGATAATGCTGTGAAAGTGCTGCACTCAATATGCCAGCAAATTTGGAAAACTCAGCAGTGGCCACAAGATTGGAAAAGGTCAGTTTTCATCCCAATCCCAAAGAAAGGCAATGCCAAAGAGTGCTCAAACTACTGCACAATCGCACTCATCTCACACGCTAGTAAAGTAATGCTCAAAATTCTCCAAGCCAGGCTTCAGCAATATGTGAACCGTGAACTTCCTGATGTTCAAGCTGGTTTTAGAAAAGGCAGAGGAATCAGAGATCAAATTGCCAACATCTGCTGGATCATGGAAAAAGCAAGAGAGTTCCAGAAAAACATCTATTTCTGCTTTATTGACTATGCCAAAGCCTTTGATTGTGTGGATCCCAATAAACTGTGGGAAATTCTGAAAGAGATGGGAATACCAGACCACCTGATCTGCCTCTTGAGAAATCTGTATGCAGGTCAGGAAGCAATAGTTAGAACTGGTCATGGAACAACAGACTGGTTCCAAATAGGAAAAGGAGTACGTCAAGGCTGCATATTGTCACCATGTTTATTTAACTTATATGCAGAGTACATCATGAGAAATGCTGGACTGGAAGAAACAGAAGTTGGAATCAAGATTGCTGGGAGAAATATCAATAACCTCAGATATGCAGATGATACCACCCTTGTGGCAGAAAGTGAAGAGGAACTCAAAAGCCTCTTGATGAAAGTGAAAGTGGAGAGTGAAAAGGTTGGCTTAAAGCTCAACATTCAGAAAACGAAGATCATGGCATCTGGTCCCATCACTACATGGGAAATAGATGGGGAAACAGTGGAAACAGTGTCAGACTTTATTTTTCTGGGCTCCAAAATCACTGCAGATGGTGACTTCAGCCATGAAATTAAAAGACGCTTACTCCTTGGAAGGAAAGTTATGACCAACCTAGATAGCATATTCAAAAGCAGAGACATTACTTTGCCAACAAAGGTTCGCCTAGTCAAGGCTATGGTCTTTCCTGTGGTCATGTATGGATGTGAGAGCTGGACTGTGAAGAAGGCTGAGCACTGAAGAATTGATGCTTTTGAACTGTGGTGTTGGAGAAGACTCTTGAGAGTCCCTTGGACTGCAAGGAGATCCAACCAGTCCATTCTGAAGGAGATCACCCCTGGGATTTCTTTGGAAGGAATGATGCTGAAACTGAAACTCCAGTATTTTGGCCACCTCATGCGAAGAGTTGACTCATTGGAGAAGACTCTGATGCTGGGAGGGACTGGGGGCAGGAGGAGAAGGGGACGACAGAGGATGAGATGGCTGGATGGCATCACTGACTCGATGAATGTGAGTCTGAGTGACCTCCGGGAGCTGGTGATGGACAGGGAGGCCTGGCGTGCTGCGGTTCATGGGGTCACAAAGAGTCGGACACGACTGAGCGACTGATCTGAACTGATCTGATCTGATCTGATAGAAGGCAGAGATTTTCTCCCTCTTTTGGTAGTTTCTCTAATATATTTTAATATGATTTAAAAGCATAAAATTATCACTTCTAAAAGCTTTTGATTAAAGAATCTATTGAAAAGGAAGATGAACATTTATATCAGTTGTTTTTCCTTAACACTGAGGCTCAATTCTACATGGTTCTATATACATAACAATTTAGAGTGAGGTAAAAAGGGTAATGTGGGGTGACGTGGATTGTGTCATTTTCCTTTGTCTACTTCTGGAGTACAAATAGTTTTTGGCAAGATAAGCTCCATGGAGAATCATGAGAGTTACCTGTTTCTAACAGAACTCGCACAACATCCACTTTTCCAAACAATGCTGCTTCATGGAGTGCACTCCCTTTTTCTGTCTAGAAAAAGAAGGAAAAAGATTAGGAAAGCTAAGGTTAAAAAGTTATATCCTTTTATGCATTCATACATATTGTTTGTAATCTTAGCACTCTCTGACAGAAGAGGAGTGTGGAATAAAGAAGAGATTCTAGAAACAAAATCCAAAAGCTTGAGTTTCTGAAATATCTGTGCTTCTGTGTATCCATTTGACCTTTCTATGTTTATAAGTCACTCATCTTCTTTCCGGAAAAGGCAATGGCACCCCACTCCAGTGCTCTTGCCTGGAGAATCTCATGGGCGGAGGAGCCTGGAAGGCTGCAGTCCATGAGGTCGCTAGAGTCGGACACGACTGAGCAACTTCACTTTCACTTTTCACTTTCATGCATTGGAGAAGGAAATGGCAACCCACTCCAGTGTTCTTGCCTGGAGAATCCCAGGGACAGGGGAGCCTGGTGGGCTGCTGTCTATGGGGTCGCACAGAGTCAGACATAACTGAAGTGACTTAGCAGCATCTTCTTTCACCCTCAGTCATTCTCAGATATAACATGAGTAGTAAAGCCTATCTCATGAGGCTTTTGTGACTATCCCGTGAGCTCATGCAATTCAACATGCATTAATTAAATACCAACTCTACACCAAGAATAGGTAAGGGGTGTTCTGAGGTTGTACATTTACATTCTATCAGAGGAGACAGGTGTGTAAATAAATATTAATGTCAAATAAAATCACAACAATTTAATGTGGCTTAAAAAACCTGGAAAATATTCTCCTTGCTTTCCTTTCCATATCCTCTCTTGTCTATCCCAACTCTCCCCAGACCTTCTGTACCTTATTCATGCTCCAAGCATACTGAACATTTCATCAGTATCATTCTCTTGTTTTCTTCCCCAAGAATCTCAAGAGCTGGTCCCTCTGCCTGGCAGGATAGAACTCCTAGCCCTCTTTACCTCACCATCACCTACACCACCAGTTCTCAAACTTCAGCCTGAATCAGAATCACCTAGAGAGCTTGTTGACCAGATTTCTGGGCACCACCATGAGTTCTGACTCAGTCACCTAGGATGCGTGTGTGCGTGCTATGTTGCTTCAGTTGTGTCCAACTCTGTGCGACCCTATGGACTGTGGCCTTCCAGGCTTCTGTGTCCATGGCATTCTGTGGGGTGCCATGCCCTCCTCCAGGGGATTTTCCCGACCCAAAGATAAACCCATAGTTTACAGCTCCTGCTTTGGCAGGCAGGTTCTTTAACACTAGTGCCACAGGGGAAGCCCCAATAATAAGGGTCTAGGGAGTATAACTGAGAACCACAGACCTACACTACATGTCAAATCTTAGTTTAAATATAATTTCACTCAGGAAGTATTGCTTGCCCCTAAAGTGTACCACTTTGCCTGTGTGTTCCACATCAATCTAATCTTCCTCATCATAGCACTTATAGTACTACATTATAATGTTATATGATTATCTATTCCCTTTAATAAACTGTAGTGGAAATGAAGACCATATCTATTTTTTCATCATGGTATCACCAATGCCTAGTAAAAAGTACCATACCTTAGACTTCAACTATTCTTGGCGTAGAGTTAGTGTTGAAATTAAGAATTATTTTGAGGGTAGAAGGAGGGAGGAACATAACACAGAAGACAAGAATTTGTGAGCACTGCAGGGAAAGATTGGTTTCTGCTCTGAGGATGATCAAGGAATATTTTAAGAGAAAGTTTTTCACCTATGCAAATGGTAAAGTTTAAAAAAAAATGTTCTTATTGCCTTTAGGTATAGTGATCCTTCCTTTATCAGTCATGTGCACAAGTACATTATTGTAGAAAGAGGCCTGGACTTTAATCAGTAAATCTTAATTCACATTCTGGGTTTATGAGCTATGTGTCCTTAGGCAAGTTTCTTAGTCTTTGAATCTGATCCCTCACCTCTGTACTGAAACTTAATAGCTCTCAATCCCACAAGATAGCTGTGAGATATAGATTCTAAATGTATCAACATATTAAACACAAAGTACATACTCAAAAATTAAAGTGAATTTCATTTCTTTCTTTCATTCACTCAATTTTAGACTGAATTCCTGGTGTATGTCAAGCTGTGTGCTAGATACTGGAATAAAGGAAACATTTACTAAGAAGACCACACATAACTGCCATCTAGTAATAATTTTTCATGTGGAAAGCCCTCAAGTTACAATGAGGTTAGAGACTAGGGCTTATATCCCTTCATATTTCCCAACAGTGTGGCAGGATACTTTGAATTCAGTAGTTACAAAACTACATGTGGACAATTTGCCTGATTTAAAAATGTTAATATTTCTTCCTGTAAATTTAACATGTAATTAAGATATAAATTTTAACAGCTGTATCTCAAAGCAAAGCAAGAACACCACTGTTTTGGAAGCACAGCTACAAGAAGACTCACTTGACAGCTCACATCCATTCCTGCTTCCAGCAGCACCTGAACAACTGCCTTGTGACCATTGCGTGCAGCAAGGTGTAGTGGTGTGTGCTTTCGAGTGTTGCAGCTCATTAAGTTAGGGTGTGCACTGATGATCATTTTGACCACTCTAAGCCGTCCATAGAGGGCTGCCAGGTCCAGAGGTGTTTCCAGCTTGCTGTTTCTGATGGTAGGATCGGTGAGCTCTTCCAGGAGAACAGCAACTACCTCCGAGTGTCCGTACTGAGCTGCACAATGTAGGGCAGTTTCATTTTCATTGTTCTGTTAAGACATACAGTGCAAGTTTTCAGAAATTCAGTTTGTTATGAAATTCTAAGTATAGTAAGGCAGCCATGAAATTAAAAGATGCTTACTCCTTGGAAGGAAAGTTATGACCAACCTAGATAGCATATTAAAAAGCAGAGACATTACTTTGCCAACAGAGGTCCGTCTAGTCAAGGCTATGGTTTTTCCTGTGGTCATGTATGGATGTGAGAGTTGGACTGCAAAGATGGCTGAGCACGGAAAAATTGATGCTTTTGAACTGTGGTGTTGGAGAAGACTCTTGAGAGTCCCTTGGACTGCAAGGAGATCCAACCAGTCCATTCTGAAGGAGATCAGCCCTAGGATTTCTTTGGAAGGAATGATGCTAAAGCTGAAACTCCAGTACTTTGGCCACCTCATGCAAAGAGTTGACTCATTGGAAAAGACTCTGATGCTGGGAAGGATTCGGGGCAGGAGGAAAAGGGGACGACAGAGGATGAGCTGGCTGGATGGCATCACCGACTCGATGGACGTGAGTTTGAGTGAACTCCGGAAGTTGGTGATGGACAGGGAGGCCTGGCGTGCTGCAATTCACAGGGTCACAAAGAGTCAGACACAACTGAGTGACTGAACTGAACTGAAAACCTGAGATGTTTTGAAAACATACATTTAAAATGTATGCGTTTTAATAAGTATGCCTAATAGTACTTTATATTTGGTAATAGTATCTATCATTTATCACATTTTATTTCTATCATTTCAGTTGAAAGACTCAAACTTTTCCTTAAACTATATATTCTAACTTCCAAGAGTGATAAACTATTTAGCTGTGTTAGTTGGTAGCCCTGCTGGGCCCAGATGGTTAGTGTTATCTGCACTGTGCATCAAGCCTGTGTGACATCTGTTAATGAGAGAGATTAATAACAATATACCTTTAACAGACTGGCTTTCCCAAATATAGTTGAGAAAGTAAATTCTCTGATAATGAAAGATTTACAGAGATGTTTCCCAAATCAAGTTTCATTTTATCTTCCATTTAAGTATAAATCCTTGCTTCTTTTGCAAAGAGAACAAAGACGTACTGGCCCTAACATTAACCCATATATTTTTGAAATATAATCATGAATTGAGAGGCAGGTCTATACCCATATCCAGACAAGTTACAAGGAATATTACACATGTAGCTTATAAGTGTTTCAGCTGAGGGAATTCCCTGGCAGTCTAGTTGTTAGGACTCCACATTTTCACTGCTAAGGGCCTGGGTTTGATTCCTGGTCAGGGAACTAAGATCCCATAAGTCACATGGTGTGACTCAAAATAAAAAGATAAAAGTGTTTCAGCTGAAAATCAATGAGATTTTCCCAGGAATGTAGCAAAATAATAAATGTTAAAATCAAGAAAATTGAACCTCATTGCAAGAGAAATGGACCTTTCAATTATTTGGGCAGATAGTGTAGGTATATGCAGTATGACTCTGCCATGAGGTGGAAAGGTCAATTAGGAGAAATGGGAACATGAAATTTTAGTAACAAAAACGCAGTGTCCTAAATGAGGGTTCTATAAACCAAGGGAGGATGATATCAGCTCAGTCACCATCATAGCTAATACTATGTGCAAAGCACACACAGTTGCATTTCATATGTGCTTACTTATTTAATCGTCATGGCCTGGCCTGTGTGCACGCTCAGTAGTGTCAGACTCTTGTGACCCCATGGATTATAGCCCACCACACTCCTCTGTCCATAGGATTTTTCAGGCAAGAATACTGGAGTGGGTTGCCATTTCCTCCTCAAGGGGATCTTTCCAATCCAGGGACTGAACCTGTGTCTCCTGCACATATCCTACATTGCAGCCGGATCCTTACCACTGAACCACTGGGGAAGCCACCCGGTTATCATAAGTCTCAGTAAATGTTCATTATCATTTTCATTCCTGCCCTCTATTGCTTAAACACATAAAGCTATATAATTAATTAGTATACTTCTGTCCCATTGCGGGGGGGGGGGGGGAGAATAAAGCTAAAATCAAAATTTACCTATGAAAACAAAATTCCTACATCAGAAACTTTTAGAAGAAATGACATTGAATGAGAGATCTATGTTACTACTAAAGGAGTATGTACATAATAACAAACAAAAAATATGGAAAACATGGTATTAAAAAACCTCAAAAAATTTCAACTCATCTAAAATAGAAACCACAACATAAAATAACAGAATTTAAAAAAGAATTTTGAAGTCCAATCTCCTCAAAAAAATTTTTTTATATTTAAATTGATTTATTCAACATCACAGAAAATAAGTTTCTCTATGCTATTTAAAATCTTCAACATTCAAATGTAAATGTTGGTTGGGGTTTTTTTCCCTTATTTTCATGTCATTTAAAAAATATTGCTTGTAGAAACTAATATTCCATTGTTTAACCTTGGTTTGTTTTTCCATCTTATTACTTTAGGTTTGCTTTGGGCATTCAGTTTTAAGAATAACCACCAGATGGCTCATCCCACCAATGAGCTTTTAACTTGGTTTTCTGTGGAACAGGCAGCATTCTCATAAATTTCCTTTTTAGCATCATAAATAAAGACAGCCATATACATCATTTTGTAAAGACTTGAATTCACTATTCTCATAAAAATATTCTTTATTTTGTAACATGAAAACATATTTTATTGTGATGTATAAACAAGATATTTTTCCAATTAATAAAACATTTTTCCTGATTAGTTCTTTACACAACTGCATTTTTATGTAAGAAAAATATTATATTTTCTTCTCTTTGCTGTATACAGCTAGCAAGTATTCATTTTTAATCTGAATTTCAGTCAAGTGTTTGCAAAGTCTCTACCCATATGAACAATATGCTAATTGTACTATATTAGATGTGCTTGCCCTAGAATAACCTCCTTGCATCCATACTGGACAGCGGCCAACCTGCAGCGTAATGCCCTGTTTGTAATTCAATTGTTGGGCTGCACGCTGGTTTTCAAATATAGTTTTACAAAATGGGAACAGTAGGGGGCATGCAGAGCTCATTTATTATCATACTGTACTAGAGGACTGTATTTTACTTTCTGGAATCTGTGATCTTATTTAGAACACTGAGAATGGCATTATTTTTAAATATATGCATTAAGTGTAACATGGATACTATGTAGCTGCAAATATTTTGACTTTATCTGTCAGTTTCATCCTGCTGCTGTGTTTTACTGAACTTACTCTAGGCACATGTGTGTGTGTATACAGGAAATTTTTTATTTAATACGTGACTAGCAACTGCATACATTGTATTTGCATTTTAATTCACAAAATAGCACTTAATATAAAAGTGCTATGTAAATGGTAAAGTATTATGGAAATGATAGCTATCATCATTGTTCTAGCATCTAAAATTGTATTAAGAAAAACTACTTTCACATTATGAATGTGAATTATTTTATCTTTAAATATTCAATAACTATAAAATTGATGCTCATGTAAGGCAGGCAAAAATATTAGAACTACTTCATTTATGTGGGATTTTATTATTAACAAATATCTTTACAAATGTCCAACTTAGTGTCATTGTACCTATAAACAAATGCCAAGGAAGTTTTCAAATATCTCTTTTAGCAAATTCAGCAGTAGGATGATCTTTGGCAGGGTAATGACAGAAATAATCAAATTTTCAATGTGGCTTTGACTTCACAAAACTCTCAAAAATCACAGCATGAGCAAATACTTGACAAACGCACCTGTTCATTGACTCTGGAATGTGATGGTCCATGATGAATAAGAATCTTCACAATTTCCACATCTCCTTTCCAGGCAGCCAGGTGAATAGGAAAATAACCTTTGTTGTCTGCTACATTTGTTGATGCCTCATATTGAAGCAGTTTGAGAACAATATCCCTAAGAAGGAAAAAAAAATACAACAGAAGAAAATATGCTGAACAGTATGGCTACTATTAAACAGATAATCATAAAAGTATATTAGATACTGACTAGAAATTTAGAGTAATCATTCAAACTACCACCACCACCACACACACACACACACACACACACACACACACACACACACACACACACACACACGCATTCATTGACTGACCCATACAAGTACTAGAGATCTTTTGGGCAAAATTTATCTAATTTTATTAACCGAAATGAATTTAGTAAAATAACAGTATACCTCTTCACATCTTTTTTAAAAATGGAGTATTCCCAGATAACTTATATCTGAAATTTAGTCTGAAGGAAGACTTGAGGTGCAAGCAAACACTCTGTTTACAAACAAAAAGTTATCATCCTGCTAAAAGACATTATACATCATTCCAATAAAGAACTAGAATACAGGATTGAAGATTCATATAAAAGAGAAAGCAGCACAGTAGGAAATAGACCCTGAAAGGTTGAAAAAAAATTAATAACTTTCAGCCATGGCACAGAACATACTTTGAATGTGTGTTGTTTATACTTGTATACTCTTTCACTTTCTCCTTTGAGCCTAAGAAATTATTTTAAGAGGGAAATTCATTTATGAGACACGTTCTATCACTGACACAATTATTCTAATGACAAGATTTCAGAGAAAATAAACCCCATTTTAACATTTCTTTTCTAAAAATAGTATTATTTTATAAGCCCTGAATTTAAAGGACTTGAATGTAAAGTACCAGTTACGCAAGTGAAAGTATTAGTGGTTCAGTCATGTCTGACTCTTTGCGACGCCATGGACTGTAGACCACCAGGCTCCTCTATCCATAGAATTCTCCAGGCAAGAATACTGGAGTGGACTGCCATTCCCTTCTCCAGGGGATCCTGCCAACCCAGGGACAGGGATCAAAGCCAGAGATCAAACCCAGTTTTCCTGCATTACAGGCAGATTCTTTACCATATGAGCCACTAAGGAAGCCCAGCTATGCAAACTACCAATAATATGACCACTAGAGCATCAATTAGTCTTATTTTTCTTTTTATTTCCTGTAGAAAATAATAATAATAGTGCCTATTGCTCAACACTGGTAAGAACATTAAATGAGAACATAAAAGAGAAGCCATTCAATGTTCTTGACCCAAATAAAAATAAAATTCTTTAAAAGTAAAACTGCTTCCTTCAAATCACCTTTGGAAAAACAGTCTGAAAATCAGAAGGAAACCTGTAGTTTGCCCAGTTTCTATGCTTCTTCTCACCTCTCCACCACGTAGAGTTGTTATATAAGCTCTTCCATTCTCAGATAAGTAACTTACAAAGTGGTGAAAAGGATTCAGTATTTGAGAATAACAAAACCAGCTAAGAATCAGAAGATCTGGTTTGAAGTCTTAACTCTCTAATACTTAGTAACTTGGTATGTGTATGTACCTGTGTGTGCTCAATTGCTTCAGTCGTGTTCGACTCTTTTTTGTAATTAATTGATTTATTTTAATTGGAGGCTAATTTCTTTACAATACTGTAGTGGTTTTTGCCATTCATTGACATGAATCAGCCATGGGTGTACATGTGTCCCCCATCCTGAACCCCCTCCCATCTCCCTCCCCATTCCATCCCTCAGGTCATCCCAGTGCTCCGGCCCTGAGCACCCTGTCTCATGCATCAAACCTGGACTGGTGATCCATTTCACATATGGTAATATACATGTTTCAATGCTATTCTCTCAAATCATCCCACCCTCGCCTTCTCCCAGAGAGTCCAAAAGTCTGTTATTTATCTGTGTATTTTTGCTGTCTCATATATAGGGTCATTGTTACCATCTTTCTAAATTCCATATATATGTGTTAATATACTGTATTGATGTTTTTCTTTCTGGCTTTCTTCACTCTGTATAATAAGCTCCAGTTTCATCAACCTCATTAGAACTGATTCAAATGCATTCTTTTTTAATAGCTGAGTAATATTCCATTGTGTGTACCACAGATTTCTTATCCATTTTGTCTACTGATGGACATTTAGGTTGCTTCCATGTCCTAGCTATTGTAAACAGTGCTGTGATGAACACTGGGGTACATGTGTCTCTTTCAAGTCTGGTTTCCTTGGTGTGTATGCCCAGCAGTGGGGTTGGTGGGTCATATGGCAGTTCTATTTCCAGTTTTTAAGGAATCTCCACACTGTTCTCCATAGTGGCTGTACTAGTTTGTGTTCCCACCAACAGTGTAAGAGGGTTCCCTTTTCTCCACACCCTCTCCAGCATTTATTGCTTGTAGACTTGTGGATAGCAGCCATTCTGACCAGTGTGAAATGGTACCTCACTGTGGTTTTGATTTGCATTTCTCTGATAATGAGTGATGTTGAGCATCTTTTCATGTGTTTGTTAGCCATCTGTATGTCTTCTTTGGAGAAATGTCTGTTTAGTTATTTGGCCCATTTTTTGATTGGGTCATTTATTTTTCTGGAATTGAGCTGCTGGAGCTGCTTGTATATTTTTGAGATTAATTCTTTGTCAGTTGCTTCGTTTGCTATTATTTTCTCCCATTCTGAAGGCTGTCTTTTCACCTTGCTTATAGTTTCCTTCATTGTGCAAAAGCTTTTTAAGTTTAATTAGGTCACATTTGTTTATTTTTGGTTTTATTTCCATTACTCTGGGAGGTGAGTCATAGAGGATCCTGCTGTGATTTATGTCAGAGTGTTTTGCCTATGTTTTCCTCTAGTAGTTTTATAGTTTCTGGTCTTACATTTAGATCTTTAATCCATTTTGAGTTTATTTTTGTGTATGGTGTTAGAAAGTGTTCTAGTTTTATTCTTCCACTGCTGGTTGACCAGTTTTCCCAGCACTAATTGTTAAAGAGATTGTCTTTTCTCCATTGTATATTCTTGCCTCCTCTGTCAAAGATAAGGTGTCCATTGGTGCATGGGTTTATCTCTGGGCTTTCTATTTTGTCCCATTGATCTATATTTCTGTCTTTGTGCCAGTACCACACTGTCTTGATGATTGTAGCTTTGTAGTATAGTCTGAAATAAAGCAGGTTGATTCCCCCAGTTCCATTCTTCTTTCTCAAGACTGCTTTGGCTATTCGAGTTTTTTGTTTTTTTGTGATTATTTTTTTGGATTTTCATACAAATTGTGAAATTATTTCTTCTAGTTTTCTGAAAAATACCATTGGTAGCTTGATAGAGATTGCATTGAATCTATAGATTGCTTTGGGTAATACACTCATTTTCACTATATTGATTCTTCTGATCCATGAACATGGTATATTTATCCATCTATTTGGGTCATCTTTGATTTCTTTCATCAGCGTTTTATGTTATAACCCTATAGATGGTAGCCTGTCAGGCTCCTCTGTCCATGAGATTCTCCAGGCAAAGATGCTGGAGTGGGTTGCCATGCCCGTCCCCAGGGGATCTTCCCCGTCCAGGGGTCAAAGCTGCATCTTATGCAGCTCCTCTGTTGCAGGCAGATTCTTTACCAATCTTGGACAATTCAAATAACCTCTGTCTCTCTTTCAGACACTGTTAAAATGGAATTTAGAGCTTATATATAGCTGCTGGTCTAAAAGGGTTATGGTATGAATCACATGAGAAATGAGTATTTCTGTAAAACTGTATACAATTAAAAACTATTCTTAAAGCTATTTGCTGCAATATTAAACAACTTTTGCTTTCTTTTTTCTTTAACTTAAATATATCAGTATTTAAATAAAAGGTAAAATAACACCAAAGGAAGCATTGTTAAATACCTGGGAGTGATCAGTAGAATTTATCCTACCAAAAAAAAAAAAAAAGCCTTCTCCAAATCCATATATTAAAAAGGGACAATTATGAGAAGGGTTTTAATTTCATTCTTCAATGCCTAAGCAACTCAAAAAGAATTCTGAAACTTCTAAAACATTTCCAACACGTGTACACCTGTGGCAGATGCATGTTGATGTATGGCAAAACCAATACAATAAAGTAAAAAAATAAAAAATTTTAAAAAAGAGGAAAGAAGAAAATTTGATAGAGTCATCAATACTATTTTCTTTTACTCTCAAACCCTCCAGAATTTCATTTGTTCTTGGGCTCAATTTTTGTTGACATTTTCAAATAATGTGTGTGATATGCATTTATTATCAAGAAGAGTTATGATATAGTGAAAAAACTGACCATCTTACTAATTATTTGTATTGTGTAAGTTCAGTTCAGTTCAGTCACTCAGTTGTGTCTGACTGACTCTTTGCAACCCCATGAATCGCAGCACACCAGGCCTCCCTGTCTATCACCAACCCCAAGAGTTCACTCAGACTCACATCCATCGAGTCAGTAATACCATCCCCCTTCTCTTCCTGCCCCCAGTCCCTCCCAGCATCAGAGTCTTTTACAATGAATGTAAGTTGCTGCTGCTGCTAAGTCGCTTCAGTCATGTCCGACTCTGTGCAGCCTCAGAGATGGCAGCCCACCGGTCTTCCCCATCCCTGGGATTCTCCAGGCAAGAACACTGGAGTGGGTTGCCATTTCCTTCTCCAATGCATGAAAGTGAAAAGTAAAAGTGAAGTCGCTCAGTCGTGTCTGACTCTTAGCGACCCCATGGACTGCAGCCTACCAGGCTCCTCTGTCCATGGATTTTCCAGGCAAGAATACTGGAGTGGGGTGCCATTGCCTTCTCCGATGAGTGTAAGTTACTACCACCCAATATCTAAATCAGAAAAGAATAATCTTCATATTTATAAAATTGTCTTTGGTGAACACCAAGATTCTAAATAAATACTATTATTCATATTTAAGTTTTTAGCTTATTTTATTAAATAAATATTCTATAAAATTTATTTTTTAATTTAAATTTATTTAAAGTCTTTTCTCTTATTCAGAGATACCAGCTAAGGAACTGGATTAACTCATATTTCTAATATAAAAGCATATTTTTGAAATATAAAGTTATATCTTTGATCAAATGAGTGCCTATTGGTCTCACTGAAACTTAAGCAAAATATTAATCAATAAAGTATCATTAATCTTTCTTATGATGCATCCATATATACCACAAGTAATATGTATTATACAGGCCTTTTTCATCCAGGCTTATCAAGAACAAATTAAATTTCAGTTACTTTCTTTAATGTCTAAACAAGAAGAGTAGTTGTTTTTGGTTTTGGGGGTAGTTGGTTTTAGGGAGGGATATAATTGACATATAACATGATTTTAGTTTCATGTGTACAACATAATGATCTGATACACTGCAAACTGATCACCATAATGAGCCTAGTTAACTTCTCTTTTTTTACTTTTATTTAAGTTTCATCTTATATCTTCCAAAAGTATCATGAATATGTTGACTGTGCTTGGTTATCTGCCATGAAATATTAAGTTATATTGATGAAAACTGTCTATAAGCTAGCAAGCAGAAAATACCTATATCTTAAACCTAAAGTGGGCTTCCTTGGTGGCTCAGAGGGTAAAGCATCTGCCTACAATGTGGAAGATTGGGGTTTGATCCCTGGGTCAGGAAGATCGCCTAGAGAAGGAAATGGCAACCCAATCCCGTACTCTTGCCTGGAAAATCCCATGGACTGAGAAGCCTGGTAGGCTACAGTCCATGGGGTTGCAAAGAGTTGGACACAACTGAGTGACTTCACTTTCACTTTCAAACCTAAAGTGGTAATCTTTCTTACAGCATTTGACAAAAAATTCTCCAAAACACTAAAATAAATGTAATTGATGAGATAACAGAAAAAATAATTCCATTTCCCAGGAACAAAACAAAATACCCAATTAAGTTCAATAATAATTCAGTTTAAATCACTGCAACATTTTGCAGCTTGAGTTTAAAAAAATGTATGTTCAGGTAAAAATAGGAATTCTAAAAGTATTGATTTTTGCTATCATGTTTAATTTGTTTCATTTTTTGTTAGACATAAATAATACTTCTGATTAGTATGAAATGTCTTTTAAGAAGCTCAGTGTACATTCTAAGCAAAATTAAATTAATTGGGAAGATTCAACATTAAAATTTCTTTACCTCAACAGCAAGTTTCCCTACAGTTAAACAAAGAAATTTACTTCATGTCATCCTCCTGTGCTTGCAATGTTCATCACAGCACTGTTTATAATAGCCAGGACATGGAAGCAACCTAGATGTCCATCAGCAGATGAATGGATAAGAAAGCAGTGGTACATATATACAATGGAGTATTACTCAGCCATTAAAAAGAATACATTTGAATCAGTTCTAATGAGGTGGATGAAACTGAAGCCTATTATACAGATTGAAGTAAGCCAGAAAGAAAAACACCAATACAGTGTACTAACGCATATATATTGAATTTAGAAAGATGGTAAAGATAACCCTGTATGTGAGACAGCAAGAGACACAGATGTATAGAACAGTGTTTTGGACTTTGTGGGAGATGGTGAGGGTGGGATGATTTGGGAGAATGGCATTGAAACTTGTATATTATCATATGTGAAATGAATTGCCAGTCCAGGTTCGATGTATGATACAGGATGCTTGGGGCTGGTGCACTGAGATGACCCAGAGTGATGGGATGGAGAGGAAATTGGGAGGGGGTTTCAGGATGGGGAACACATGTACACCTGTGGCAGATTCATGTCAATGTATGGCAAAACCAATAAAATATTGTAAAGTAAAAAAAAAAATTTTTTTAAACAAAGAATTTTGAAATAAATGCAAATCATCTTCATATGGATATAATAAGCTAATGGCATGCAAATTATCCATTAATAAACTAATGAAATTCTCAAAGTCATTAAGGCCCTTTTGATTTCAGACTTTCTTGAAGATTTTATTTCTCCTTTTTGGAAATAAAGTTGCAAATATGCTCAAAGTGGGCAGAAGACTTTAGGACAATACACTTCATTTTCTAACTGGAGCCCCTTTATACAGTGATTTCACTCTCATAGATTTATTTCCAGATAAAGTTAATAAAGTCAAATTTAACTAGTTAATATTCTAATCCAAGAAAGAAGCAATCAACCAAAGATATTTGTAGGTGATTCAAAGAGCAACTTCATGGACTAGATTATATACATTTTTAGAGAAAGTTTCCTTCTTTCATTCGAAAGTCTTTTCTGAGCAAATCAAAGGTATAGCAGATAGTTTACTATCTAGAGTCTAGGCCCAATTTGAGATACAATCTTGATTATAGATAATGAAGGATTATCTATAATTGAATCCTTGTCTAGGATTCAAGCATTAATATTTAAAGAATCAAAAGCAAAAACAGAAAATAACCCCACACATATCAAATAACAAATATATTTCAAAGATACAAAAACAATTTATTACTGACATTTTCCAAAACAGCATCCAAGAATCACAATGTACCCAACATAGTTTATTAAAATGAGATGAAACTTAACAAGAAAATAAAACCAGAAATTTTCTAAGAAGAGAGAAATCAGAATGAAATATGAACATACAGGTTTAGTAAAACTTTATAGGGATTATTAAAATAATAAGATTATTAATTTAAAAGATAGAAAAGCAAAGAAAAAAAGGAAAGAGGAAGAGAGATTAAGAGGAGAGAAGAAGGAAATAAAGGAGGGAGTAAGAAAAGGGAGGAGGAAGTGGAGGAAAGAAGAGAGGAAGTTGGCTATTTCAGAAGAAATTGCTATTACTATTCAGAAGAGAATTAATTAAAGCAATAAAATTTGCAAAAGAAATATATGAGAGAGACAATGAATCTTCCATATTTTAAAAAGAAAAAGAAGACAAGATAAATCTCTAGCCTATCTACTGAAATAATTTATTTACAATCATTGCCAGTTAAATTTGTTCTACTGACTGTGCTTTTTCTATCATTTAAAAGTAACAATTTTCTCATCTGTAATTACAAATGACTCAGGAAATCACCAAGAGTACAATTTCTATTGTGTCCTGATTTGGCTAAGTGGAGATGAATTTTTCATTGTGAAATAATGTATTTCAGGTATACAAAATGTTGTTCCATTTGTGGGCTAACTAGCAGTGATAAACAAGACTCTCAATAAAACATACAAAATAGTGAGGATACAGTCTTAATTTGCAGAGTGAAGGCCACAGATTATATACTGGAGGAACGGGGAAAGCATGTGCCCAAAGCAAATGAATAAACTATAAGACCCTATAACATTTCTTCTAGCTCTATAATTCCATGAACTTCCCTGGTGGCTCAGTCCATAAAGAAACTGCCTGCAATGCAGGAGACCCAGGTTCGATTCCTGGGTTGGGAAGATCCCCTGGAGAAGGGAATAGCAACCCATTCCAGTATTCTTGCCTGGAGAATCCCATGGACAGAGGAACCTGGTGGGCTACAGACCATGGGGTCCAAAGAGTTGGACATGACTGAGCAACTAACACTTTCGGCCTAGAAACCATGTTTATGAAAACAACCTAAAGCTGATGGATACAACAGCAGCAGGAACAAGGATAGAAATGAAGTGTCTCTATGCTGACTGCTAAGGCTTGCTTGGGAGGAATACAGCACAATATTTCATTACCTATTTGAAGTGAGAATAACAAAGACGAAGAAAAGGAAAATCATTGTCCTCTGGCTCTAAGGTATATTCTATGACAAGTTTTTATTCTATAAATATCTTTTCTTATAGCAATATTTAAATAAGCATTCTGTGAGTATACAGTACTTGATGATAATGGGAGGCAGCCAGAAATACATAATGTGACAGAGGAAAAACCAACAAGAAATTAGAACACTGATGTGCATACAGTCACAGAGGGATATAATGTAAATTACAGGTAAAAGTGTACACTTGGACTCTAGATACAGCCCCACCTTAATGATTAAGTGGCCACTAAGTCACTTATCCAGCATGGTCTTGTTTCTCCATCTATAAAATAAAAGAAGTAGTGAAGGTAGGATAGAATAAATGATCTCTAACTTTAAAAGTCCTTGATAATTTAAATAATTTAAAATCAAGAATTCTTTCTAGATGAAAATCCAGATTTCAGAACTGTAACATCATTGTACCTGAGCCACAAATAAAAAAATATTATATCATAAAATGTTATAATTAGAAGGAATATGGTGTATTCAGTACATTCGAACTGAAGCATAAAGAGGTTAATTAAATGGCTCAAGGTCACATAACGGGCAGGGAGGGAGAGATGAGATTAGAATTTTCCTACTTTTTTCTAATACCTGTATGATGACACTAAGTAAAATCTTTCTCTTCTGGGAAAGCAAGAGGGAGGGAACACCAGAGTGGTTTTGTTTTAAAAAAAAAAAAAAGAAAGAAAGAAAGAAAGCAAAAAAATTAAAAGAAAAACGATACCTTTAGATGAAAGCAAAGCAGAGATACAAAATCCTCAGAGAACATCTGCAATTAAAGATCTTAAAAGAAATACAGTCAAATTCCCATCTCTTTATGATAAGCTTAATGATTGCTATTCAATTCAGCTAAATTATCCTCACTTTGTACACTGCTGATAAAACTAAAAATTGTGCAAGAGGCCTCAGAGAAATATATCTTAATGGTTAGAACTTCATAGGATGTCACATATAAACCAAAAACGTTTACTTAAAACTTCACTGAAAATCAAGAAATGGACATTTGGGTACAGTATTATTTTGAGAAATAATGCCAAGCTGAGGTAGAACAAGAAAAGTTGTACAGCTCAAATAGTCAAGCCCAAGATCTTCCGTCCATTATACTTGATAGCTTGTCTTTCCAGCTGGGACTAAGAAATATGGTTCCACCAGAGCCACTAAATCCACAACTGAGATGGCCAAGGAAGTCAGCTTGGGCTGATTTAATGGACTTCCCTCCTGATGACTCAGGTATGAAGAAGAATAAATAGCAATTCCTTTAAAAGACTCAGATGGTAAGGATCTGGAAACATTTCCCACTCTAGAGAAGGGTAGCAATATAGCTGAAAAAGACTTGGCAAAATAAAAAGTTCTAGGTTTGGCTATATAAGGTGACATATAGAATAAGGACTGGATGAAAAAAAATGTAATTTGGGAATTCCAATACTAAGGATCTAAGTGATGAAACATTAAGTTTATGATATTTTACATAATTCAAATATTCTTCAAACAGAATGATAATGATCAATTTATGCAATAAGTTTTAAGGTAAACATGTCATAATGATAAATAATGACAAAAATGGTAAGGTCCTTGTATGAGAGCTTTAAGGTCATGAAGTATGATCAAGTATAACTAAGTCCTTTGTGTCTCAATTCACAGAATGAAAGAAATGTTAAATGCTAAATTAAAAGATAACTAGCAGTAATTTTGGAGAAGGCAATGGCACCCCACTCCAGTACTCTTGCCTGGAAAATCCCATGGACCGAGGAGCCTGGTAGGCTGAAGTTCATGAGGTCGCTAAGAGTCACACACAACTGAGCGACTTACTTTCACTTTTCACTTCCATGCACTGGAGAAAGAAATGGCAACCCACTCCAGCCTTCTTGCCTGGAGAATCTCAGAGACAGAGGAGCCTGGTAGGAGGCCGTCTATGAGGTTGCACAGAGTCGGACACGACTGAAGTGACTTAGCAGTAGCAGCAGTAATTTTGGAGGCTTTCCAGGTGGCTCAGTGCTAAAAGAATCCACTTGCAATGCAGGAGATGCAGATTTGATCCCTGGGTCAGGAAGAACCCCTGGAGAAGGGAATGGCAACCCACTCCAGTATTCTTGCCTGGGAAATCCCATGGACAGAGGAGCCTGGTGGGCTACAGTCCATAGGGTTGTAAATAGGCAGACACAACTTAGTGACTTAGCACACTACAGTAATTTTAAGGCAGTAATTACCATGTTTAAAACAACTGAAGTGAAATGAAATGATCCAGCTCTGAAAAGACTAACTTGAATCATTAAAGCAAAGGAAAAACAAATAGGAGGGGAGACACATGAACAAGGTCACCTTTCTTCTGATGAAGGATGAAAGAACATTTGACTCATTCAGAGGACTTCTCAAACTTTGTCACTAAACCATTAGGTTTCCTGGCTAAAACACTGTCAATAAAATAGTGTTGATGGTTATACATTTTTTCACTGTCCATATCATAGACTATCACATTATTTGAAATATATTTCCATAGGTTAAAGAGGTTTAAAACCCAAGAGACCATTCATGAACGACAAAGAGAAAGCATGTTAGCTTAGTTGGAGGATTTCAAAGAGGTTTGTGAAAGTGGCCATGGCTTATAAGAACAAGACTCTACTAAAAGAGTTCATTCTTAGTGAATAACCCTATAATTTGTGAAGACACCCCAGAAAGTAGGGAGGCATCATTAAGTGGTTTATCCTATCATTCCCTAATCTTTTTGGCACCAGGGACTGATTTCGTAGAAGACAATTTTTCCACAGACCCAGGGAGTGGGAAGAAGGGTGGTTTGGGGATGATTCTTACAAGGAGCATGCAACCTAGATCCCTTACGTGCACACAGTTCACAGAAGGGTTCACACTCCTATGTGAATCTAATGAATATCACTGACCTAACAGGAAGCAGAGTTTAGGCATTAATGCGAGTAATGGGGAGAGTTTGTAAATACAGACAAGCTTTGCTCACTCTCCTACCTCTCACCTCCTGCTGTGCAGCCTGCTTCCTAACAGGCCATGGACCAGTACCCATCTGTGGTCCAGGGGTTCCGAACCCCTAGTTTAACCCATTCCCTTGCCAAAGGTACACATGACTAACATGGTCCTGGCACTTCTTCCATTTTCCCTGTGTGGTCTTTGACTTGATCTGCACTCTGCACATACTCATCCTCAGCAATATTCCTACCACTTTCAACATGTCAAGTGTTGAACACCTGGTGCTTCTGCAAATTCACCTAAGCCCGGGGGACTCGTGGCAATATGAGACAGGAACCATCAGACATAATTAACTTCATCACATGTAACTAAATACACACAGATTCCAGTCCAAATAAGTGGCACTTACTTATGTCCATTTAAGGCTGCATGGTGTAAAGCCGTGTAACCCGAACTGTCTGTGCAGTTCACATTGGGGCCTCGCCAGATGCTGCAAATAAAGCACAAGCACATAGTTAACAGGGGAGCAGAATTGTGCTTTGCAAAACAGTCGGCAGCATGTTTCAAATGAGGATTTTACTCATGTAGAAAACAACTGCCACCTTTCCTGCACTCCCCTCAGAACAATATCTTTATTCACTTATTTGATGCAGAGAAATTATTAGTGAGTAAGTTTGAGTGAACTCCGGGAGTTGGTGATGAACAGGCAGGCCTGGTGTGCTGCGATTCATGGGATCGCTAAGAGTCAGACACGACTGAGCGACTGAACTGAACTGAACTGATAGCTACCATTAGAAATTATTAGCAAATGCAGACCCCCTGGTATACCTTAAATTTGGACCCCAAAATTCCCTGTCACTTTCGGTCATTACTTAAATATTGGATACAATTAACATTCAACTATTATATTCTTTACCAAGAAGAAAGATTTAAGTCACCTGCCTCCTCCTTTTCAACACACTCATTCTGAGATGGCAGTGGTTTACATAATATATTTTTGCATATGGAAAGAATATAAAAACTTCTTGCTGTTCCATTGCTACCAAGAGAATGTTAAACATATTTCACCCTTGAAGATATAATTAGATTTGATTATCACAAATGATAAAAAGATTCTAAGAGTTTTGAAGTTATTTTACTATACAATATATTTTGACAATAACATATAAGAAAGAATCCATTTTATCCTTGATCACTACAATTATAGAAACTATAGTTTAAAAAAAATAGGTATTGAAAGTTTTCCAAAAGTAAATCTCCTCAAAAAACTCTGATGTTATCAAAGCCATCAAAACTAACATCTAATGACAAACTTGGAGAAGGAAATGGCAACCTACTCCAGTATTCCTGCCTGGAGAATCCCACGGACAGAGGAGCCTGACAGGCTACAGTCCATGGGATTGCAAGAGTCAGACACGACTTGGAGACTAAACCACCACTGCCAATGATAAACTAATTCATGTATTCACCAAATACTTGTTGTGTACCGATTGTATGTCACATATTAAGCTAAGTACTGAGAGCACAAAGTCATAATTCAAGGGCCTTCTTTATAAGAGCAGAGTCTAATGGAGAAGAGAGACACAGAAACTAACAAGCACAGGCTAGTAAGATAATCAAGGTACCAGAGAGCACACAAGCATCTCTGAGAAGAGAATAAATAGCTATTCAAAATGAGAGATCACAACTAAATTGAGACAATGAAAATGAGTAGAATGCTCTCATTCGACACTTATAAAAAGTCAAACCAATAAGATTCAGAGATCAACGAAGGAAGGAGAAAGTACAGTAGTTAGCACAGAATCACTCAGATTAAATGTCTAAATGACTGAAAGGAAAATGGAATTAACTAAGATGTGAAAAGAAAGGCAAATCTTCTGGAGGAAGACAGTGTAGATGGAAAGCAAACAATGACTTCAGGCTTAGAAACATTAAATTTCAAGTATCTGACATACTTACATAAAAGTAAGGATCTCCAGAAAAATATGAAAATATCTAGTTAAAAGCATGGTTCTTAAGTTAGACAACCTGATTTCAAAAACCTGGCTCCATTACTTGCTGGGGGTAGCTCTGGATAAAGTATTTAATCTCTCTCAAGTATTTAATTCCTTGTCTGCAAAATAGAGATGATGATAATAGTACTACTGCCTTAAAATGTTGTGAGGATCAAATGAATCAGTATTTATAAAGCACTTAGAGCAGTAGTTGAACATAGCACTAGCATCTATTATATGTGTTATGTGTATTCAACAAATTGTTAGATAGAAGATAAAGCCAAGGGAGTGCTTGATTTCAGACTCTCTAAGAGACAGGCCATCAGCTGGGCATGGTGGCATGCACCTGTAATCTCAGCTACTCAGGAGGCTGAGGCTGGAGGACTGCTTGAACCCAGGAATTCTGGCTGCAGTGCACTATGCCAATTGGGTGTCCACACTAAGTTCAACATCAATACAGTAACCTCCTAGGAGAGAAGTCATCAGGCTCAAATATCTTAGTGGAAAATCTGTAGATGAAGACAAGGTGAAACCTTCTCTCAAATGTTGATATTAGCCAAAATATCAATCCCTGGATGAAAAAAAAAAAATCAAACCTAAGTTAGGTAGATAGTTCCAAGTTCAAGGCAACTCAAAATCTTAAAACTTCCCAGCCCTCACTGAAATGGTCAGAGAACCTATATGAAAGTATATTGTGAGGAAAAAAAGAAAGAAAGAAAAATATAGGACCAACAATAGAACCATGGATAATTAACAATACTTTAGGGTCCAAGAAGGGGAAAAAATTACATGAAGAACACTGAGAGTTGCCCAAGAGTAAATTAAACCAAGAGAAAGCATTATACAATTTAAAACAGGAAACTGTCCAAAAAAAGAGAAATGAGATAATTAAACTATTTGATAATAAAGAAGGTCTTGAGGAAATTAATAATGAAATATAGCTAGTCAATTGTAAGATTTTAACTTTATTTTTATCTTAATTTCATTTCAATCCAGTGGTTTATTTTCTTTAGTGGTAGCTTACCTCCTGAGAATAAAAAAAGTGACAGTTAAACCAGGAAAGTTATAAGATATGAATATGTTTTACAATTTCATTAAGATTGTTAGACTTTTAGCAATCTTTTTTTTTCTAAATCAATCCTTGAAGCATTTTTAGTCTCCTATTATGTTCTTAAAATTTTTATACCTTTGTTTCTCTTGCTAATTTACCCATCTTGCCCTATAAATTTCCACTTTTGTGCCTTTACTCATGCCCTTCTACTAACCTATGATAGATTTTCTAAAAAAGCATATCTTACCATTCTTCCAAAGCCTAGATCAAGATTCATCTGCTCCAATAATTTTCCTCTAAATATTGAATACAAAGTAATTTAACAAATATATCTAAAAAAACAGATTATTTAACAAATAAATGCTAAATTATAAATCAAATAATTATTTTTAATGAATAAATTAGCCAAAGGTAAAAACAAGTGTTAAAACAAATCCAATGTACTCATTTAAAATAATGTGAAATCAAAAAAATAATAATAATTCAAGAGGCAAAAGAACAAAAAAGCAGAAGAGAGAAACAAGGAAGATTTGATATAAATACAAACGAGACTGTTAGATAATAGATTTAACCATATCAATGACAAAAATAACCACATCAACAATTGCAATAACTATCTAATTATCTAACCATCCCAGTTTAAAAAAATATATCAGACTGGATTAAAGAAAGTAAGACCCAACTGTATGCTCACTACAAGAAATTAGCTTTAAACATAGAGATACACAGGACTTCCCTGATAGCTCAGTTCGTAAAGAATCTGCCTACAAGGCGGGAAACCCCAGTTCGATTCCTCGGAACCAGAGATCAAATTGCCAATATCCACTGGATCATCAAAAAAAGCAAGAGAGTTCCATAAAAACATCTATTTTGCTTTATTGACTATGCCAAAGACTTTGACTGTGTGGATCACAACAAACTGTGGAAAATTCTTAAAGAAATGGGAATACCAGACCACCTGACCTGCCTCAAGAAGCAACAGTTAGAACCAGCCATGGAACAACAGACTGGTTCCAAATAGGGAAAGAAGTACATCAAGGCTGCATATTGTCACTCTGCTTATTTAATTTATATGCAGAGTATGTTATGCAAAATGCCGGGCTGGATGAAGCACAAGCTGGAATCAAGATTGTCGGGAGAGTATCAGTATCCTCAGATATGCAGATGACACCACCCTTATGGCAGAAAGTGAAGAAGAACTAAAGAGCTTCTTGATGAAAGTGAAAGAAGAGAGTGAAAAAGCTGGGTTAAAACTCAACATTCAGAAAACTGAGATCATGGCATCCAGTCCCATCACTTCATGGCAAATAGGTGGGGAAACAATGGGAACAATGACAGACTTTATTTTGGGGGGTTCCAAAATCACTGCAGATGGTGACTGCAGCCATGAAATTAAAAGACGCTCGCTCCTTGGAAGAAAAGTTATGACCAACTTACACAGCATATTAAAAAGCAGAGACATTACTTTGCCAACAAAAGTCCATCTGGTCAAAGCTATGGTTTTTCCAGTAGTCATATATGGCTGTGAGAGTTGGACTATAAAGAAAGCTGAGTGCTGAAGAATTGATGGTTTTGAACTGTGGTGTTGGAGAACACTATTGAGTGTTCTCTTGAGTGTCCCTTGGACTGCAAGGAGATCCAACCAGTCCATCCTACAGGAAATCAGTCCTGAATATTCATTGGAAAGACTGATGCTGAAGTTGAAACTCTTGGCCACCTAATGTGAAGAACTGACTCATTTGAAAAAACCCTGGTGCTGGGAAAGATTGAAGCTTGGAGGAGTAGGGGACAACAGAGGATGAGATGGTTGGATGGCATCACCAACTCAGTGACATGAGTTTGAGTAAACTCTGGGAGTTGGTGATAGACAGGGAACCCTGGCATGCTGTAGTCCATGGG
Source organism: Tragelaphus eurycerus (assembly GCA_935064755.1). NCBI lineage: Eukaryota > Metazoa > Chordata > Mammalia > Artiodactyla > Bovidae > Tragelaphus > Tragelaphus eurycerus. The sequence continues at coordinate 10,375 of CAKXYN010000421.1, read as the reverse complement.
GTCGCAAAAAGTCAGACCTGACTTAGTGACTGAACAACAATAACAGAATTTCAAAATACATGAAGCAAAAAACTGATACTATTGCAAAGAGAAATAGACCTATCCACTTATACTTGGAGATTTTAATACCTCTCTCTCAATAATTGATAGAACAAGTAAACAGAAAATCAGTAAGGGGATATAAGACTTTAATAACACTACCAACCAACTTGGGGCTTCCCTGGTGGCTCAGCTGGTAAAGAATCTATCCGTCAATGCAAGAGACTGGGTTCTATCCCTATGTTGGGAAGATAGATCCCTTAGAGAAGGAAATGGCAATGTGCTCCAGTATTCTAGCTTGGAAAATTCCATGGACAGAGGTACCTGGTGGGCTACAGTCCATAGGGTTGCAAAGAGTTGGACATGACAGCATGAATGCACACACACACACACACACACACCCCAACCAACTTGACCTGACATTTATAGAACCAATGCAATAATAGCAGAATACATACCCTTTTCAAGTGAACACAGGACATTTATCAATATATACTATATTGTGGATCATAAAACAAATCTCAATAAGTTCAAAAGATTCAAATAATACAAAATATGTTCTCTGACTCTGCTGCTGCTGCTGCTAAGTCGCTTCAGTCGTGTCTGACTCTGTGCGACCCCATAGACCAGCAGCCCAACAGGCTCCCCCATCCCTGGGATTCTCCAGGCAAGAATACTGACTCTAATGAAATTCAATTAAAAATCATTCACAGAAGAGTATCTTTAATATCCACAAATATTTGAAACTGAATAACACATAAGTCCAAGATAATATCATAAAGATTTTGGAAAATATTTACAACTGAAAGAGAAAGAAAACAAAATATCAAAACTTTTGGGATATAACTAAATACCTAAAGGAAAATTTATAGTATTAAAATGACACTAATAGATCAGAGAGGGCTTCTAAATTGATGATCTCAGCTTCCACTTTAAAAAATAGGAAGAGTATATTACCCCAAAGTAAGCAGAAGAAAGGAAAATAATGAAATAAAAAACAGGCTAACAATAGAGGAAATCAAGAAATCAAAAAGTGATTTTTTAAAAATATGCTATAAATTTAAAAACCTATAGGTAAACCGATAGAATAAAAATAGAAGATATAAATTGTCAAGTCAGGAGCAGAGAAGTAGTATCACTATATATTCTAAAGACATGAACAGCAGGAGAATTTTTTTAATAACATTATATCAAAAAATTAGAAAACTTAGATGAAATGGGCAAGCTTCTTGAAAACTACCAAAATAATCTTTTTAAAAATGTATAACCTGATAGCCCTACCTACATCTATTAAAGAAACTGAATGTGAACTTATAATTACAAACATTCCTCACAAAACAAAAAAAACCCTCCAGGTTTAAATGGCTTCAGTGGGAAGTTATGCCAGGTATTTAAAAAAGAAATAATATCAATTCTACAAAAGGATTCCAAAATATTGAAGAGGCACAAATAATGCCTAACATTCTATGAGATCAGCATTCTATGAGATCAAAAACATATGACAAAAAAGAGCTACAGATCAATATATCATTCATGAATATAGATGCAAAAATTCTTAGCAAAATTCTAGCAAGTTGAATCCAACAATACATAAAAACAATATTACACCATGATGAAATGCAGTTTATTTCAGGAATGCAAATTTAACATTCATAAATTACTATACTAACTAAAAAGGAAAAATCTTGATTATCTCAACAGATATGGAAGTAATATTTGCCAAACTCCAACATCAATTCCTAACAAAAACTGTTAGTAAACTGGAATAGAAAAAAATTTAATCAACTTATAAAAGACATCATTTTGCCTTTTCATATCATTCATGCGGTTCTCAAGGCAAGTATACTAAAGTGGTTTGCCATCCCCTTCTCCAGTGGACCATGTTTTTTAGAAATCTCCAGCATGACCTGTCCATCTTGGGTGGCCCTACACAGCATGGCTCATAGTTTCACTGTTAGAAAAGGCTGTGGTCCATGCAATCAGTTGATTAGTTTTCTGTAATTGTGGTCTTCATTCTGTCTGCCCTCTGATGGATAAGGATAAGAGGCTTTGGGAAGCTTCCTGTTGGGAGAGACTGACTGTGGGGGAAACTGGATCTTGTTCTGATAAGTAGGCCATGCTCAGCAAATCTTTAATTTTTGTCACTCTGCTTATTTAACTCATATACAGAGTACACTGTGTGAAATGCCAGGCTGGATGAAGCAAAAGATGGAGTCAAGATTGCCAGGAGAAATACCAATAACCTCAGATACGCAGATGACATCACCCTTATGGCAGAAAGCAAAGAAGAACTAAAGAGCCTCTTGATGAAAGTGAAAGAGGAAAGTGAAAAAGTTGGCTTAAAACTCAACATTCAAAAAACAAAGATCATGGCATCCAGTCCTATCATTTTATGGCAAATAGAAGGGGGAAATAATGGAAATAGTGAGAGACTTTATTTTAGAGGGCTTCAAAATCACTGCAGGTGGTGACTGCAGCCATGAAATTAAAACATGCTTGCTCCTTGGAAGAAAAGTTATGACCAACCCAGATGGCATATTAAAAAGCAGAGACATTACTTTGCTGACAAAGGTCCATCTATTCAAAGCTATGATTTTCCAGTAGTCATGTATGGATGTGGGAGTTGGACTATAAAGAAATCTGAGCGCTGAAGAATCGATGGTTTTGAACTGTGGTGTTGGAGAAGACTCTTGAGAGCCCCTTGGACTGCAAGGAGATCCAATCAGTCCATCCTAAAGGAAATAAGTCCTGAATATTCATCGGAAGGACTGATGCTGAAGCTGAAACTCCAGTACTTTGGCCACTTGATGTGAAGAACTGACTCCTTGGAAAAGACCCTAATGCTGGGAAAGATTGAAGGCAGGAGGAGAAGGGAATGACAGAGGTTAAGATGGTTGGATGGCATCACTGACTTAATGCACATGAGTTTGAGCAAGTTCCAGGAGTTGGTGATGGATAGGGAAGCCTGGCGTGCTGCAGTCCATGGGGTCACAAAGAGGTGGACATGACTGAGAGACTGAACTGAACTGAACTGATAAAAGACAACTATAAAAAAGTTATAGCTAAAATCATCTTAATGATAAAAGACTGAATGCATTCCCCTTAAGATCAAGAACAGGACTTTCCTGGTAGTCCAGAAGTTAAGAATATACCTACCAATGATGGGGACATGGGTTTGAGCCTCGCTCCAGCAGGATTCCACATGCCTCCATGTTTGTGATGGGCATAAACTATGAGAAGCATGTCAACTCTCTCAAGATTGTCAGCAATGCCTCCTGGACCATCAACTGCTTGATACCCCTGGCCAAGGTAACTATGACAACTTGGGCATTGTTGGGACTCACAACCACAGTCAAGGCCAGCCATGCCACTCAGAAAACTACAATTTGAAGAAAGAATCATATAAAAGCACATTACATAATAGTGCAAGATGAAGCAAGTGCTAATGTAGAAGCTGTAGCAAGTTATCCAGAAGATATAATCAAAATAACTAAATAACATGGGTACAGTGATAGTGAAACTAGCTCAGTCGTGTCCGACTCTTTGCGACCCCATGGACTATACAGTCCATGGAATTCTCCAGGCCAGAATACTGGCGTGAGTAGGTAGCCTTTTCCTTCTCCAGGGGATCTTCCCAATCCAGAGATCAAACCCAGGTCTCCTGCATTGCAGGCAGATTCTTTACCCACTGAGCCACAAGGGAAGCACAGTAAACAACAGATTTTTTGATGTAGACAAAACAGCCTTACATTAGAATACAATGCCATCTAAAACTTTCATAGCTAGAGAGAAGTCAGATTCTGGCTTCAAAGCTTCAAAGGACAGACTGACTCTCTTGTTAGGAGCTAATATAGCTGGTGACTCAAAATTGAAGGCAATTGTAAATCAACTATGCTTCAATTGAAAAAATAAATCAATTAATTAAAAATAAATCCATCATTCTGAAAATCCTAGGGCCCTTAAAAATTATGCTAAATCTCCTCTCTATAAATGGAACAAGAAAGCCTGGATGACAGCACATCTGTTTACAACAAGGTTTACTGAATATTTTAAGCCCACTTATTACTCAGGAAAAATACTCCTTTCCAAATATTACTGCTCAATGACAATACATCTGGTCACCCAAGACCTCCGATGGAGATATACAATGAGATTAATGTTGTTTTCACACCTGCCAATACAACATCCATTTTATAGCCCACAGATCAAGGAGTGATTTTAATTTTTAAGTCTTACTATTTAAGATACATTTTGTAATGCTGTAGCTGCCATAGATAATGATTCCTCTGATGGATCTGGACAAAGTCAAATGAAAACCTTCTGAAAACAATTTACCCTTCTGGATGCCATTAAGAACATTTGTGATTGATGGGGCGAAGTAAAAATATCAACACTAAGAGGAGTTTGGAAGCAGTTGACTTCAACCCTAATGGATGTCTTTGAGGGCCTCATACTTTATACTCATACTTCAGTGAAGAAGTAACTGCAAATGTGCTGGAAATAGCAAGAGAATTAAAAGTGGAGCCCAAAGAGATGACCAAATTGCTGCAATCTAATGATAGACTTTGAACATGTAAGGAGTTGGTTCTTGTGAATGAGCAAAAGAAGCGGTTTCTTGAGATAGAATCTATTCTGATGAAGGCACTTTGAAGAGTGTTAAAAGTCTTCAAAGAATTTAGAATACCACAGAACTTAATGAAGCAGCAACAGGGTTTGAGAGGATTGACTTCTATATTGAAAGAGGCTCTGATGTGTGTAAAATGCTTTGAAACAACACCTCCTGCTACAAAGAAATCATTCAAAGAAGGAATTAATAGATAGGGCAAACTTCATTGTTGTGTTATTTTATGAAATTGCCATAGCCACCCCAACCTTCAGCAACCACCACCCAGATTAGTCAGCAGCTATCAACATCAAGGCAAGACCTTCTACCAGCCAAAAGATTACAACTTGCTAAAAGCTCAGATGATGGTTATCATTTACTAAAAATAAAGTATGTTTTAATTAAGGTATGTCCACAGCTTTTTTAACATAATGGTACTATACACTTAACAGACTATAGCATGGTATAAACATAACTTCTGCATGCACTGGAGAACAAAAATATCCATGTGACTCACTTTATTGCAATATTTGCTTTATTGCAGTGGTCTGGAACAAAGCTCACAATATCTTGAAGGTATGCCTATATGTACTGCTGATCTATTTTAGGGGTTCTCTTGTAGTAACCAATTTCTCTATTCTGGCAGTAGAATCAGATTTTTAGTATTATTTATAATTGGTGGCAGTAGATACCATAATTCCTTCACTTCACAAATTTTTCCTGCAAATTTCTCTACATGTCTATGGGAAAAATTATTAATATGAAGACTACAGGCACAAAAATATGTATAATTTTAAAAGTAAAGAACAGATAGCTTATAAAAAAGTGAAAAATTAATCAGGATTCATCTACACCATGGATTATGCAACTGTTAATACAAATGTTTGACCTATATATATTGACCTTGAAAACATATTAAATGAAAAAAACCAAGTTGCATAATATTCTATGAGTCAATGCCCTAAATGTTTTACCTACATTAACTCATTTACATCCATATAACTATAAGACAGAGACTATTATCATTACCATTGTACTGATGATAAACATTTACATTAACATAGAAAAGTGCATGCAAAAACAATCACCTCTGAATTGCTTTAATAGTCAAAGTTATCAAGTTATTTTTCATGGAAAAATTTTTATAAACAATAAAATATGAGGGAGAAAAGATAGGTTTGCTCCAGATTGTGAAGAGCCTTATAACATGCCAAATAGCTTAGTCTATTCTAAGCAACTTGGACCAAGAGGTTATCAGAAAGATACTAAGCGTGTTTCTGGGTTGGGTCAGTATTATAGGAGAGCTCTTGTGACAGGAAAGTGAAGAGAGTGAACAAATTGGTTTTAGGGAGTCAAGTTAGCAGTCTGTTTTAACAATCTGGGGAAGAAACAAAAAAATCAAAACTAGTGGAGATACAGAGGTAAAGAAGAGGTAGGAAATTCTGGCAGATATCAATATGACTAAAATAAAACCTAATGGATGTGGTACCCATATGAATAGGATAAGAGCCAAAGAATAACTGAGGTTTCTACATGCACAAGTGAAATGCATGGATGATGAGATATCTTCATTAGAGAGAACTGCAAGAGCACTGGTGTCCCTTGGGGAAAGTCAAGTTTCAGTTAAAGCTGACTAGTATACCCTGTTGCCCAGGAATACCTTTGGCAAAGAATGGAAAAGAAATGAGAAAATACGGTAAATTGACTAAAACTATTTTCAAATTTCCTGCATGTTATTGGACCTTATAAATATTTAGTAGGGGAAGATACTGGTATTTATAACTAAAATAAGATTAAAGGTCTGTAGATTTCATTTACCTATACCCTCTCAGTTTCTGGCTATTTTTAAAAAGGAATTAATTATAATAGGAGCATGGGGAAAACATATCCAGTGCATATCTTCTTTCCTAAACAGAATAAATGTGGATACATCTTTTTTTAAACAAAGATGTTTAGAATAGAAAATTAGCATACATATAAATATATTTGACTGCCTTAGGCATATATATCCACATATCCATAGAAAATCTACACACATTTGAAAGATTATAAATAAGCCAGACCCAGACCTCCCAACTAAAACCTTAATTTAAAATTTTGCTACCTATTTTAATATTATTACATATTTATTCCCCCTAAAAAGGAAATCTATAGGTCTTTGGTCTTAGTCTAATACACACTCTGATACAGACTTATCTATGTTTTCAATTCTGTATGTGAGAATTTGTGCCCACAATGAATGGTCTGAGACAATAAGACAGCCCCAATTACCAAAGATTTAATTTCTATTGTTATACTATTTGTATTAGTATTTCAAATTGGATTAATATGTTTCAGAACAAATATAAACAAATAGGTTTTCCACAGAAGTTTTAAATAACCTGGATGTTCATTAGTGAGAATATTGTGTTCCCTACCTAAGCTCTCACATATTTAACATTATACCTAAATAAACTAAATAAAGTTTGAGTTTCTCGGGCCAATATTCTCATGTATAGCAAATAAGACTTAAACACAGCTACTCCACAAACTGATCATCATTATACCCTCTACCAACCTATGGGACAAATCCTTGAGGAGCACATAAAACTTACAGCTTTTCTTGTTTCTTACCTGACTCTAGACACTTGAGATCACCCCAAGTCTCCAGATCTGAAAACGTACAGAATGTGCACTGCATGCCTCAAGCATGGTCAGAGCATGTAGGAATGGTCTTCTTATATATCAGATGATTTTCAGGCAATGAAAACAAAGCCCTCATTTTCAATTTGTATCTTAACAGTTTGCTTCTACCTTTCAATGAACTGGACATGTACACATGCTGTCAGTTAAGTTCTCATCTCCATAGTGATGATGTAATTTTATTATCATGGGCTAAAAGTGTCTCATACGGGTGTAATGAATCTGGAATACTGTGAGCCATACATGTAAATTTAAATTTTCTAGTAGCCACATTAAAAATTTTTTAAAGAGATTAAATTAATTTTTGTATATTTTATTTAACTGAGAATATCCAAACAGCATTTCAACATGTAATTGATGTAAAAATTATTGACATATTTTTACATTTTTGGCACTGCTTTCAAAATCAGTCTCTATTTTACATTATAGCACACTGCAATTAGAACTAGCCATATTTCAAGTGCTTGATAGCCTCATGTGGACAATGGCTACTCGATCACACAACATAGAGGATGCGCTCAATTGCTTCAGTCATGAATTTTGAAAAGACTGGTTCAAAACTGGGAAAGGAGTACGACAAGGCTGTATATTGCCACCCTACTTATTTAACTTACATGCAGAGTACATCACGTGAAATGTCAGGCTGAATGAAGCACAAGCTGGAATCAAGATTGCCGGAAGAAATACCAGTAACCTCAGATATGCAGATGACACCACCTTTATGACAAAAAGCAAAGAGGAACCGAAGAGCTTCTTCATGAAAGTGAAAGAGGAGGGTGAAAAAGCTGGCTTAAAACTCAACATTCAGAAAACTAAGACCATGGCATCTGGTGCCATTACTTCATGGCAAACATGAGGATGGAGAAACAATTCTTTAGGCCAGAATACTGGAGTGGGTAGCCTTTCCCCTCTCCAGGAGATCTTTGCAATCCAGGAATCAAACCCAGGTCTCCTGCACTGTACACGGATTCTTTACCAGCTGAGCCACAAGGGAACCCCAAGAATACTGGAGTGGGTAGCCCATCCCTTCTCCCGCACACCCCTTCTCCAGTGTATCCCTTCTCCAGCAGATCTTCCCAACCCAGGAATTGAACCAGGGTCTCCTGCACTGCAGGCAGTCCTGCATTGCAGGCAGATTCTTTACCAACTGAGTTATCAAGGAAGCCCTGAAACAATGGACAATGACAGTTTATTTTCTTGGACTCAAAAATCACTGTAGATGGTGACTGCAGCCCTGAAATTAAAAAACACTTGCTCCTTGGAAGAAAAGCTATGACAAACCTAGACAGAGTATTAAAAAGCAGAGACATTACTTTGCCAAGAAAGGTCCATCTAGTCAAAGCTATGGTTTTTCCAGTAGTCATGTATGGATGTGAGAGTTGGATCATAAAGAAAATCGAGCACCAAAGAATTGATGCTTTTGAAATGTGGTGTTGGAGAAAACTCTTGAGAGTCCCTTGGACTGCAAGGAGATCAAACCAGTCAATTGTAAAGGAAATCAATCCTGAATATTCATTGGAAGGACTGATGCTGAAGCTGAGGCTCCAATACTTTGGCCACCTCATGCGAAGAACTGGCTCACTGGGAAAGACCCTGATGCTGGGAAAGATTGAAACTAGGAGGAGAAGGGAATGACAAAAAAGATGAGATAGTTGGATGGCATCACCTACTCGATGGACATGAGTTTGAGAAAGCTCCAGGAGTTGGTGATGGACAGGGAAGCCTGGTGTGCTGCAGTCCATTAGGTGGCAAAGAGTCAGACACGAATGTGTGACTGAACTGAACTGAAAGGAATACAGACTGAGGCTACCTCCTGGGTATGGCAGTATTTATCTGTGGAAAGATATGGACAAACCAAATTAGGAGTAAGGACAAGGGAAAAAGGGTCATAAACCTTGCCATGGGCCATCACATTGTATTAAAATAAGAAGACATCTTTTGGCCCTTTGCCTTCCTCCTAGCAAAGTGAAGAAGGGATTCGGGAGCAGAGGGAACAGGAAGGTGAGGGAATAATTATGAGTGCTATCTCCATATTCCCCTCCACACCAAACTGCTCACACAAAGGCAGAAAGCTTTGAATGTAACATGAGAATGAGATTTTCAAACAGACAAGACCAACAAAAATGAAGACCTAAACCAGTGTGTGTGCATGTATTATCTATTTTTTGAAATGCCTATTCAATATTTGTCCATTTTGTGTTGGGTTGTGTGCCATTAAAATTTTTTTTAATTGATTTTTAGGAGTTCTTTAATGTTTGGTTACGAGTCTCTTGTCTCTCTCACACACACATGCACACAGAGTTGCTCAACTTCATTAGTCATCACAAAAAACACAAATTAATATCTCAATGAAATATCACTGTCTATATACCAGAATGAGTAAAATGATAACTAAGTGTTAGCAAGGATGTGAAGCAACTGGAATTTTCATATGCTGCTACTAGAAATGTAAATTGATATAAACACTGAAAAGTTATTTAACAATATTTATTAAAAATTCACATACGTATAGCCTATGACTAGCAGTTCAAAAATTAAGTGGTGCTAGTGGTAAAGAACCTGCCTGCCAATGCAGGAGACATAAGAGACATGGGTTCTATCCTTGGGTTCAGAAGATCCCCTGGAGAAGGGCACAGCAACCCACTCCAATATTCTTGCCTGGAGAATTCCATGGACAGAGGAGCCTGGCAGGCTACCGTCCATAGGTTCACAAAGAGTCAGACACAACTGAAGCAACTTAGCACTTACACATCAAAAGACATGTACAAGCAAATACTATTCACAATAGCAAAAAGACTAACCCTCAATTGTAGACAAAGAATAAGCTGGAGTATATTCACAAAGCATAATACTACAAAGCAGTGAAAAGGAATATATTCTTGTTATTCTCCACAAATGAATGAGTTTTACAAACATAAATTGAGCTCTCAAAAGTCATATATAAAAGACTTTATACAAAAGACATATATAAAATTCCATCTGAACAAGTTTAAAATGAGGAAAGCTAATATGTTGTGTTAGAAGTCAAGACAATAATTACCTTTAGAGGGA